>JABFER010000023.1:0-178992 GCA_013618295.1 Fusarium armeniacum | reverse complement strand
CCCCCGAGCAGCCTGAGCAGCCCGAGACTCCTGGCAAGCCCGAGCAACCTCCTGCTCCTCCTGCCCAGACCCAGCCCGAGCAGCCTCCCGCTCCTCCTGCTGAGACCAAGCCCGTTGTTCCTGAGCAGCCCGGCCACCCCGGTAACGGCACCGTTCCTCAGCCTCCTCCCGTCTACCCCAACCCTCCCGCTACCGAGAGTGGAGCCAAGCCTATCGTCCCTCCCACTCCCGTCCCCGCCGTCCCCGGCCAGCCTGAGCAGTGCGTTCCTTCTCAGTCTGTGACTGCTATCACCAAGGAGTACACCACTGTCCTCACCAGCGTTGAGTACTCTACCGTCCAGGTTCCTTGCGCCACTGGCACCAACCCTACCACTCCTGAGACCCCCGAGACTCCTGAGAACCCCCAGAACCCTGGCGAGTCTCAGCCTCCTGCTCCTACTGGACCTGCTGTTCCTCCTCCCGCTAGCACCCCTATCGGCGGTGGCAACCAGACGTGAGTATCCTGATATCCTTTGCTATTTAGACATTTTGCTAACTTGACTCCAGCCTGCCTACTCCTCCCGTTGTCGCTGGTGCCGCTACCTTTGCCGGCTCTGCTTTCTTCGCTGCCGTCGTTGGTATCGCCGCTTTCGTCATGGTTTAAACTATTCCCTATTTCAACTGCATCTGTTTAGGCCTGCTGGCTATGGCAACTCATGAACTCTTCTGTATTTAAAGTCTTTCAATGTACAATACTCGACTAGGCCTTTGAATACCACCGCTATCTTGGCGTTTTTTACTTTGTATATTATTACTCTAATCTGCAGTCTGGCATTTGCGATTGGAACTACCTTATGCTATTTGATGCAACTCTCTTATGATTTCCTCGCATGTTTCCACTACATTCAAATAATTAATTGAATCTCTTCGCTTGTTCTAAGTCATTTTATGCAAAGACGTTAGGAACGGGTCTATTTAGAAATGGTGCCAAGCATCCTTGTCAAGCCACCAGCATGCCGACCCCTGGCGAATCTGGGGTGAAGGGACGCCAATTCGTCTGATCCACCTGTCTCATTTCCCGAATCTTGCATCTCGGCGAGATCTGAAGCATTGACTTTGTGTGATTATCTAATTCAGAATACGCAAATTGCCAAATATCGCTTCTAGCATTTCTGTAGATTCATCTCCATTTAATGGGAGGGACTCAAGGTCTAGATGTTTGCAGGTAACAAGGGTACTGTAAAAGATGAAACGGCTCATTTAACATATGGTAGGTTTGCTCGGAGATGGTGTGAGGTTAGCAGGGCCCGGGGCAATCATTTCCGGAGTCTGCTGCTGGCTTTCCTATTTGGGACATCACTTTTGCTCTGTTTGAGGGTAATTACATAGGTAGTTATGTTAGTCCTTTGACGGTGTATATTGTGAATATTGTCAAGCTTGAGGAAATTTATTCTTCAGGACATAAGCATTTTCACATGCAGCGCCGTATACAGACATGCTCTCTTGCAACCCTGGTGTAAACTCTCAGACTATCCAGTTCCGCTATCTTCTGTCGGTATCCTTCCAATTTTTGACCCATTCAGGCATACCCTGCACCAGCTAATATGTCTGCGCAAACAGGAACATAAGTTGCAACTGACTTATTATCAGATACGTCATGTATACAGGGTGTTTGTAATAACGGATCTTGGAAATTTATGATCCTTTGTTTTCTACCTCCGTTGTGGGATGAAGAAGTTTGGTTTTCGTTTCAAAGAGCGCTTGGGATAGATAGGCTTCTAAGAGCGTGGTTTCTAAGGGTATTCATATAAACACTCACTTGTTGTTAATACACTGTGTAAAAGATACTCAAGCTATCAAATATATAAATCTCAATGTTTGTTTGACTGTCTGTTGAATTGTCGCTTATTTATGGCCGAGGGTTTGCGAGTTGCGGCTGAGTGCTGCCAAAGCTGGAGCTGTCTTGACAATCTCACCAGCTCAAATCACTCCAGTATATCACCGGCCTTGCCCGGCAATGTCCGGACGACAATAGATCCCCCGCATGAGGCGTTCTCCATAAGGATTTGGGGTAAAGATGCTTAAATAAGGTGTGAGGTTGGGGAAATGTGGCGCTAACTTGACCATTGGCAAAGGTGCACTCGGCGAGGCTTGTTGTATACGATGTATTAGCTTTCTAGCTCGAGGGGCCTTGGTCTTGGTTGATGCTGAGATATCCACATCTGGGGAAAGGGATTTGCCGCTGGCGAAGGAAAATGAAAGGAGTGGAAGAGCAACATAGTCTTAGTCAAGCTTGAGACAGTCAGCTGAATATGGTGATGCTGTTCTTGTCCTAGGCTGTGTGCCGATTGGGTCGGACTTGATGAGAATGACAACGCCTGCTTGGGACTGTGCTTCTGATGGATAGCTCACAAGTGAGTCTCAGAGAGCTCTACTAAATCTTGGTTGGTACGAGACAATCAAAATCTGTGATGCCTTCTTGGAGTCTCAACACCAAGTATGGGAGAAAAAGCCCCGAGTGCAGGAGGTGCATTCGGTACTATTCTAGTGTCTTTGCTCTATTTTGTGGCTTGTTGTTGGGTACTTGCCTAAGAAGTCTATCAGGTTGTGGATCAATCATAATGGTCAATTGGCAGGAGAGAGATGCTCGAAGGAGAAGGAGCAGGTCAGATGTAAACTGTAAAGAGAGGCCGAGATCCAGTTTCTTTGATTGACCCAAGGTTAAAAAGACACGGATTTCCCAACATTCACCCATATTCGACCTCTACACAAAACCAGATCCTCGTATAGTTTCTATTACACCCCCTCCTTCCACACTCGCTACCGTTGTTATGTCGTCCGATACTGTCCCTCCACAAGAGAAAAAGACTGCTATCGATGAAAACTCGTCAAGTCTAGACAAGAGTCCTTCGCAGGCAGCCGAGAGCTCAGACATCATTGAAGATGCCGTCTTTGGTCGTGTCACAGGCGAGGGGCCCAACTACCGCAGTGTAAGAATCTCGGCCTACTAGACCCTTCACAGCGTCAGCTAACAAACACAGCTGGGCTGGATCGCTACAATTGCCCTTATGACAAAGACCCAGATAGGACTTGGCGTGCTTAGCATTCCCGCCAGTTTTGATACACTTGGTATCATCCCGGGCATCTTTTGTCTCTGCGCTATCGGCATCATTACTACTTGGTCCAGCTACATGGTTGGCGTCTTCAAACGCAACCACCCCGAAGTCTACACTATCGACGATGCAGGTAATAAGATGTGGGGGAAAATTGGTCGAGAATTCATGGCTGTCGCTTTCATGCTCAGTAAGTCACAAGCAAACTTTGTCACCTCTTATCGACAGGCAGGTTTCTGCTAACACTGCCACTACCAGATTGGATCTTCATCTCTGGCTCTGCCATGTTGGGCATCTCGATCGGTTTCAACGCCATCTCGAAGCACGCCGTGTGCACCGCTATCTTCGTTGCAATCGCCGCTCTCCTCACCTTCGCCTTTGCAAGCATCCGGACCCTGAGCAAGATAGGATGGCTTGCCTGGATTGGCCTTGTTTGCATCATGACTGCTATCTTCACCATCACCATTGCTGTGACACTTGAAGAACGCCCCGCTGCTGTTGACCCTGATATCATCGATTGGAAACCCAACTGGAAACTCTTCGGCAACCCTACTGTCCAGCAAGCCTTCGCCGCAATCGGCTGCCATGTGTTCGCTTTTGCTGGTACTCCCGCCTTCTTCTCCATAGTAGCAGAGATGCGCGAGCCACAGTTTTACACCCGTGCGCTGCTCTGGTCTCAGGCAGTTGTGGCTACTGTATATCTTGTTATTGGATGCATTGTTTACGTCTATTGCGGATCTTATGTCGCATCTCCTGCACTGGGTTCTGCAGGTCCTGTAATAAAGAGGGTCTGTTATGGCTTTGCACTTCCTGGCCTGCTTGTTACTGCCATGATAGTCACTCACGTGAGTTTCCTATCCGTTGCTTGAGACTTTGACTAACGTTTAGACCAGATCCCGGCAAAGTACATTTTCCTCCGTATCCTCCGTGGTTCTGAGCATCTCCATCGCAATAGTCTTATTCATTGGGGAACTTGGCTTGGTTGTACAGGCGGTATTACTGTGACTGCCTACATCATTGCCAGTGCCATCCCTATCTTTGGCTCTCTTGTGTCGCTCATCGGTTCAACCTTTGGTACTTTGCTTGCCTTTCAGCCATACGGATGCATGTGGCTGTTTGACAACTGGACCCGCAAGGATCGTGGCAAGAGATGGAAATTCATGGTCGGTTGGAGCGTATTTGTCATTTTTGTTGGCACCATGATTATGTTCCTTGGCACATGGGGGACTGTGTTGGAAATCAGATCGGCCAGCAAGAAGTCAACAGGCGTTCCGTGGTCCTGCGACGACAACTCCAACTAAGTTGTTCCAGACCTTCTACAGCACACTGACTAAGTTTGGACGATCTCATTGGTCTTTCTTGTGCTTGTTTTATATTGTATGATTAACAGATATCCGATACATTGTACTCTAGCAAAACCCTACAGGCGTTAGTCTTGGATTAAGAATACAAACATGTTTACTTGAACAGAACTTGTCACCTTGGAGAGAGATCCACCTTATTGGGGAAGCAACAGGAGATAGTGGTCAATTGAGTTTTGATTCCACTCGGGGTCGTTAACATTGAGCTATTGGCCAATCACTTGTTTTCCGGCCAGCAACAGCTTGGCGACAGGGGGCATAAGCTACAACTAGATGCAGATGCAGATGCATATACCCGAATAGGTGTTTCATGATGTTAAGAATCGCTACGATGCGTGCCAAGATCTTGGCACAATCAATACTAACACGATATCGACACTCTTAGTCCTAGTCATCCTGGCTTGATCTAGGTAAATCAACATACTTAAACAACCGCCCGTATACATATGCAGCATGAGGGAGTATCCGAGTTTAACTTCGACTCCAAATGTTGAGTCTATAATGTCGATTCAGAGAAAAGTAACCTTATGGCTTTATCGAGCGCCATGTTTTAATGCATGGCTTCGTCACGTTGCAGCTTTCAGATAAGCATATCGGGACAAGAACTCGACCAAAGTCAATTGTTGACACGATGGATGATTGATCAATGACTCAATAAGAAGAAGTCACCAGAAAGTTTTGTTTGTATTCGATTCATTATCGAACAGTTCCCGTGGAATTTGACGAGTCTCTGAGGGAAATCGAGTTCTCGGTGTTCGGGAAAATATCCAAGCCACAAGAAGTCGTCTAGATCGGACCGAGAACAATTTAGCTCGTGGAACTTTTGTCTGGTGTTCTCCTCGTTTGTGTTGTACTTTTATACTTGTGGTCTCGTGATCGACTCGTGGGGATTTGGAGTTTGTGGAGGAGGAAAAGGCTTGAACACTCTTGGGGTTGTAGATTGGAGTAAGAGGTCAGCAATTGATACTTAGGTCTCTCGATAAGAGGTACTTTGGATTCTGATACTGTCA
Organism: Fusarium armeniacum; assembly: GCA_013618295.1. Classification (NCBI taxonomy): domain Eukaryota; kingdom Fungi; phylum Ascomycota; class Sordariomycetes; order Hypocreales; family Nectriaceae; genus Fusarium; species Fusarium armeniacum. The sequence goes on along the minus strand of JABFER010000023.1, from coordinate 173,529 downwards.
CCTGGTACTCAAGCAGGCCCTTTGTTACGAGACTCGAGGCTTGATAGGCCATGTTGTATTTTCTGAGTCGACTGGATGCCTCATAATATGTCCAGAAGGAGACACGAGATGCAAGTTGTGACGTGTAAAAATGCGAATCGATTTGATCTTGTTATTTGAAGAGGACATGTAAGCGCCCCAAAGATCCATATTGATGGTTTTGTAGTACGATTTTGAAGCCTAACACTCCCCTCGCCAAAGATCTATGTAAAAAGATGAAATATTGGCATGACTTGAACACACTTTAGGATTTGTAAATCATGGGTCACTGTTTATTATTGATAGGAACGACTGGCCGGCATGAGAACGGAGGCTGTGCTGCGTCCGCACTCGAACTGGAGACATAAATAATATCGGCCGAAATCCGTGCAACGGTACGGACACGGACACGGAGTCGGACCAAATATGTTTTGGCTAATGTAAAACAAGTCAATCCCGCCGCTGAGAACGACAACAGTAGCCTGTTATTTCCTCGCTAGTGTTATGCTTAGCTTTCTAGTACGTATGCTAGCTCTTACAGCAAGAATCTGACAGTGGTTCAGGTATGGATGGAGCTTTGGTTCGGTTCAACATGACAGCTTTAAACTAAATTGTATGACGGCTAGACGGTTACGCGTACACGTGTTAAAGAATAAGAAATTAAACACGCTGGAATGGATGGTAAGATAATAGTTTGGTGAACTGCAATCAGATTGGCTTGCCTGCTTGAGCTGGCGGTCAGACTGTGAGACTAGGACTTGTTGTCTATCCATACATATTGCAGAAAGAATCCCAACTGCATATTGTGAAATGAAAGAGTGCAATGATGGAAGACTAGTTGCTGAGTGTCGTTCGTTGTGGATGTATACACCAAAGATGACGACGATTCAAGCTGTCAGCTAGCAAAGGGATATCAAAGAATGGAAATTGTTTCGAGAAGGATAGAACCGACTTGGATCAAGGCTGAATATCCATGAATGACGCGTAGCTGAAATGCCATCAAGGCATCTTGGCATGAGCCCTATGAGGCTATGCATCCTTTGGGATCTTGTCGAGATGATGATTGGTTCGTTGAGTCGGACTCGCTTCTCGCATTTCTTAGCGGCAGATCAATTACTAACTACGTACAGTTGCAGTGCAGCGCTATCTTTATCTCAGACAGGGTTTTATTAATATTTATGTTTTTGGTAGTTGTCGAGAACAGAAGTTTGGATAATTGATGTGACTATCCGTAGTACCATCTGGAATAATAGTTACAACCAAAACGAGACCAGTACGAAGTCATACGGTTAAATTTCTTATTAGAAAATACTTACGCTTAACGGCTTTTCTGAAACAGAAAGAGGCAGACCTTGACTACCAAGGTACTAAGCTTGCATCCTTAGCCTCTTACTGCAACTTGTCAAATGCTGACACCGACCCCCGTTAGCCCATGGAGGCTTATGCTCTAGTCGCATACCCATTTTATGAAAATCCTTACTTGTTCCAATGGAATCTCGCCTATCGACCTGCGTGGAGCGACCTTCGCGGCGCTAAAATGCGAGAGCGATGGGAGCTTAGATAGCTTAGCATGGAGGATGAGCCTCAAACGCAGCAGGGGCTTTTGCACCCAGCAGAGTCCGAGTCCGAGTCTGAGTTTGCATCGAATATGATGGATAAGATTCTGTAGATTCAAGGTGCTTTAATCATATCTATATTAATCCCCAACTTCCCGGGCCAAGAAGAGGTTTTATCATCATCACAACCATCCACTACTCTCACCTCAACACAGCTTTAACAATAAGCTTACATTAATCCCTTTATCAGATTGCTCTCTCACTAAATACAAACCAACCAACAATATGCCTTACAACTATTCCATCAACCCCGAAGACGCCTTTGGCTCTGACTCTCCCTGCGATCTCGACACTTGCCCCATCGACTGGAGTCTCTACGGTTATCGACCTTCTCTCGCTGCCAACATTGTCTTTGTCGTTCTCTTTTCTCTCATCGGCATCGTGCACGTCTATCTCGGCATTCGATGGAAGAGTTGGGGTTTCATGACTGGTATGCTTCTGGGCTGCATCTCTGAAGTCATTGGCTATGTTGGTCGTATCATGATGTGGTACAATCCTTTCTCTTTCAACGCTTTCATGATCCAGATCGGTAAGTTCTAATGCTTCTATTCTGTAATCGTCACATACTAACAACTTTGTCTTTTAGTCTGTCTTACCATCGCTCCCGTCTTCTACACTGCCTCCATCTACGTCACTCTTTCCAAAGCAATCAACTACTTCTCTCCTGAGCTCTCCCGCTTCAAGCCTCAGCTCTTTATCTGGATCTTCATTCCTTTTGATATCGTCTGCCTTATCCTCCAAGCCGCTGGTGGTGCCATGTCCACCGAGAGCGACAGCACCGTTGGTGTTGATGTCTCCATGGCTGGTCTTGCCCTTCAGGTTATCGTCCTCGTTGCTTTCATCGCCGCCTTTTCCGACTACATGATTCGATACTGGCGATCTGGTCGGGCCCAGGCTTTTGGCTGGCGAATGATTTCTTTCTTTGTTGGTCTCTCTGCTGCCATCATCCTCATCCTCACTCGATGCATCTACCGTGTTGCTGAGCTCCGCGATGGATACGATGGTGATCTGATCAAGCATGAGATTCCTTTCATCATCCTTGAGGGTGTTGTCATCGTTCTCGCCGCTATTGCACTTTTCTTTGGTCACCCTGGACTTGTCTTCAACAAGTCTGAGATTACCAACTCTGTCTCTCAAACTGAGAAGGGTGTCGCTTCCGGCTCAGACACCAACAACTAAGCGATTCGGTGCTGGCCTGTTTAGAGTGTGAGGTCTACATCCAAGATATCTCTTTATTACTGTTTTTCTACTCGATGTTCCTAGTTGAGAGGACACTGTTTTGTTTGTGCAGCGATATTTATTGTTTTCTGTTTTGTATTTGGGATGGATAGAACTTGATACCACTGCTCTGGCGATATACCAGCCATCGAGCTTTGTATGACATGATGGGATAGATTTGGGATGAAATGGATGGAAGGATATATAGGAAACATCAATGGTTTAATCAAAAATGAAGGTCCGAGTCAATGTGAGATGATATTTGAACTATCTACTACTCTACTTGTAAACAGTTGATTGTCTCAATCATGTACTTCCGCATTAGGAAGCTCAAGCTCCGATAAGATAAGCCCCGCCTTAGTGGTTGTGGCAGGTACGGATACAGCGTTGGATGCAACTTCCTGTAGTAACGAACCAACCACATGACCCGTTTTCCTAACGACGTCTTTGATCTCCAACCTTAGTTTTAAACTCCCACCGCTTCCTTTCCTTTACCTTTCATCTCTTCACCAGATGCTTGCTCTCTTTCGCCTTTCTTCACGACGTATACCAGCAATCAGATCCGCAATTGCAACTACCCCGCGCCCATTCACATATTCCTTCTCCACTTCTTCGCCCATCATGGCACCTCCTCAGGAAGCTCTCGACTTTGTTGACTTTGTCAATGCGTCGCCAACTCGTTAGACTTTCCAGCCTCATTGTATAATGCAACTCTCTAACATCCCACAGCCTATCATGCCGTTCAGTCTGCATCAGCCCGATTCGAAAAAGCTGGCTTTAAGCTCATTCGTGAACGCGACTCGTGGGCTTCGACCCTTCGTCCTGGTGGAAAATACTACCTTACTCGCAATGCATCCACCATCGTCGCTTTCACCATCGGCCGAAAGTGGCGTCCCGGCAACCCTGTCGCCATCGTTGGCGCTCATACCGATTCTCCCTGCCTTCGACTGAAGCCTGTTTCCAAGAAGACCAACGTCGGCTTTCTCCAAATCGGTGTCGAGACATATGGTGGCGGTATCTGGACCTCTTGGTTTGATCGTGACCTGAGCATCGCCGGTCGTGTTCTGGTCAAGGAAGGCGACAACTTTGTTCAGAAGCTTGTCAAGGTCGACAAGCCTTTGGTCAGGATTCCAACCCTGGCTATCCACCTCCACCGACAGACCAACTTCGATCCCAACAAGGAAACCGAGCTCTTCCCTATTGCAGGGCTTGTCGCAGCTGAGCTGAACAAGGGTGTCAAGGAGAAGTCTGAGGAGAAGAAAGACGAGGGCGAGGAAGACGAGGAGTTCAAGCCTCTCAAGGTCATCACTGAACGACACCACCCTCAAGTCCTCGATGTTATTGCTGCCGAGGCAGGAGTTGAGGTCTCCGCTATCGTGGACTTTGAACTTGTCCTCTACGACACTCAAAAGTCATGCATCGGTGGTCTTGCCGACGAGTTCATCTTCTCTCCTCGTCTTGACAACCTTGGCATGACGTACTGCTCAGTAGAGGGACTCATCGAGTCAGTCAAGGACGAGTCCTCTCTTGAGGATGATAGCACTATCCGCCTGACTGTCTGCTTCGACCATGAAGAGATTGGTTCTACATCCGCCCAGGGTGCTAACTCTAACCTGTTGCCATCTGTTATCCGCCGTCTCTCAGTCCTTCCTGGAAACAGGGATGCCTCCAGTGAGGGTAGCTATGAGGCTGTTCACCATGAGGGCGAGGAAGCCACTGCATACGAGCAGACTCTATCTAGATCGTTCCTCGTATCTGCTGATATGGCCCACTCTGTGCACCCCAACTATGCTGGAAAATACGAGTCGTCTCACCAGCCAGCCATGAACGGTGGCACTGTCGTCAAGATCAACGCCAACCAACGATATGCCACAAACTCGCCAGGAATTGTTCTCATTGAGGAGTGCGCTCGCACAGCTGGTGTTCCTCTTCAACTTTTCGTTGTTCGTAACGACTCGCCCTGCGGTAGTACTATTGGCCCTGGTCTCGCTGCTGCTCTGGGTATGCGAACACTGGATCTCGGTAACCCGCAACTCAGCATGCATAGCATTCGTGAGACCGGAGGTACTGCAGATGTCGGCTACGGCATCCGGCTATTTAAGGAGTTCTTTGAGAAGTATGGATCTTTGGAGCCCAAGATCCTCATTGATTAAGCTTTAGAAGTGGAGTTATGATGATGACGTATGATGACAGTGGAGTAGAGCGAATGAAACGTTTGGCGACAGACAACGACGATAAGTTGAACATAGTACTATACATAGTCTGACAGATTTGTCTTTAATATAAAAGACATGAATCAGTTGACCTATCATCAAAAAAGACCAAATAAGTAGTAGACCTGAATGGACATACCCAGACATCGGCAACCTTGATCTCGATGTTTGTAAACTCCATATATAACGCCGTGGGATATCTCTGGTGGTTCATATCCAGATGAGAGCATCATGATGCCTCAAGACCGTCCATGATCATTAAACAAACAATGCCTTCCCATCAAAACCCCCTTTCGCTTTGTGCCTTTGCTCGGTCCACATGATCCACCACAAAGTATGAATAAGAATACGCCTTCAACACCATTCCTTTCCATATTTTCCCTCTCTTTTTATATTATCTTGGGGCCGTCCCATCAGTTTTGCTCCTCGTCATCAGATGGTACAATCTCCGTCGCCTGGGAGTCTATCGAGTCTCGTCGACTCCTCGTCTCAATAGCCGCTTCTACTTCCTCTTGGACAGGTGCAGGCGCAGGAGGAGGCGCAACAGGGGACACGGGACTCTGTACGCGGACGACACGCGGGGATTCGCGGGGCAGCGGTCGTTGCTGGAGTTCGGAGAGGGGCACGGTCGTTTGGCCTGTGCGGACTTTGTAGTTGGCGAGCGATAGGCGAAGACGGAGTGTTTCTGCTCTCTGTTTCGTTTTGTTAGCGAATGATTCATGTTAATCCGGGATGGAGTTGTGACAAAACGCACTTGTCTTATTTGCTGGCGTGTAAGTATAGTAGGTTGCTGCGTAGTCTGCTCTGTCGCTGGGGGAGCTGTATCATGATCGCTCGTCGTGGTGGCCCATGATGCATCGTTGGCAGACGTGTCGAACACGGAGCTCACGTCAGGACTGGCACTTCTCACAGACGCGTCCTGTACAATCAATGTTAGCAAAAGTCATTACCCTTCATGAGAAGCATTGCATGTGCTGTAGTTGGAAGACCCATACCTCATCACGTCCCAGACACGCCTTCTTGGCTGCCGGCGCGCTACCCTCGATATCGAGCAGCCTCTTCCTTCCCTCAATAGCCATCTTGACAGGACTGTGACCCAGTGTAGGCTTGAACAGGTTCTTTGGTGTACCCAGCGCGTTGGCATCCAAGGGAGCGAGGGCGCGTCGCTTTGCAGGTGAAGATGTAGATGATGATGTCGTTGAAGGCTCCATTGCCTTTTTCTGGCTATTATATAGGAAGCCCGTTGCACAAAAAGAACGGTTAACTTTGGAGAAAGGGAGGACAAGAAGAGACAAAAAACGGTTTCGCGTCTTTAGAATAAAAAAAAGAGGGAGGGCGTTTTTTTGGTCGTGTTCAAAGTATAGCGTGTTAGTGGGAACGAGAAACGTTGGATGGGAAAGTGAAGTGGTGGTTTTGTCCAGGAGGGACGCGGGCGATAAGATAAGGTGGGGGAATTGATTTCAGTCGTTGGCGTTTTCCGATTGATTGGAGAAGAAAGGCCATGTTTTAGTAAATGGGCATTTTTCCTGGTCAACCAGACACGACAATAAAATGAATAAACACAAGGAAAGAAAAGAGATGATTCATCAATAACTCGAAACGCTGTCTTTGTTCTACTACTATGTGTATCTTTTACGTCTCGTTGATTGATAGTATTTTTCAAGTCTCAATATTCTTCATCCCATTCCATCCCCAAAAGGACCCCATTCCTAAACCAGCAACCAATTGATACGTCTTTCGCCTGTCACGTCTCACGACCCTAACGCAGCCAGGTACTTTACAGAATCTCTACACGGTCGCGCTTTATATCCTTGTCTTTTATTTAAAACCCCAGCCAACCTCGCCCATTCTATTTACTAATTACCGCATCTAGACTAGCCTGGCTTATGTAATGATCTCCAGCTGCAGACATCGCGTGCCCGTGTCAGAGGGTCTTCAATCTAACCGAAATCTATCTAGCGCTTGCTCTTCCGGGGAGGCGCGTGCCTTGTGGGGCAGAATTTCCCGTCACGGCCCGGATGCAGGAACGGCACGTCGGCCGGCCTGAGGCTCAAGTTAACTTTCCTCTGAATACCGGCTTCTACTTCTAAATTGCATCATATTACAACATCAAACACAATTGAATGACTACAAAAGGTAGCAAAATGCTGGGTATCATTTGGTCCGAGTCCATATCTATGAAACCTCAGGACCTCGTCGTTACTGTCAGGACGAAGCGTCTTGATAGCTTCAACTCGACTAAAACAACCACAAAGCGCTCCAGAAAATACTACTCGTCAAAACAAGACATAATGCATTACAAACGTTGCCTCCAACCACAAAAATAACTCCCATGCACCTACTGTCAGATCACATCCTGTCTGTCATCCTTGATTTAGAACAATGCGCCTGCCATGATGCTTTCAACCCCTTCCGCCTTTTACTGCCCACCACACTTCCCGTAAGTACTTCCCAAAACAAAAACTCGAGTCTCGGTACCCAAGACTGGGGTTAAATATAACAATAAAACAAAACTTTGGCCGAAAATATACCGTTCCATGGGTTATATGTCCCAGGCGACATCTGAATTACTGGCCCGGTTATGTCCTGAATGCACCTAGTCGTATACTATCCAGTACCGTTCAACGGCTTGGAAATTATGAAGTAGCCATGTAGTAATGTTGGCTGGTGTCGAATTGGAAGGGCTTTGAAAAGTCCATTTTGACATCGTCCCAGTCCGGTTCTTGTAGTGATGGCTGATCGAACAGCAATGCAGCATCTGCAGCTAGCATATCGTTAACATCGCCACCATTGGTGCTGCCCATGTTGAGCAATAAATCGGTGTCCACGTTGTGCCAATCGAAATTGACCTCAAGGCTTGTGCTATCAGGGATATCGCTGTTGGGCTCACTGCTGCCGGTGTCCTTGGCGGACTCAGGGGTGTCCCTGGGAGTCAAATAGCTAAGTGCGTTGTAGTCGTAGAATGGATTGTCGTACACTCCTAATCCGCGCTCGACTCCAAGGTTGCTAACCAGCATCTCGGGGTCGATGTTGGCATTGGCCCATGGATCAGTGGTCATAGGGTCAACCAGCTTGGCATCGGCCTGCTTGGGAGTCGCACCAGCCTTGACACCTGCCTTGTTGTCTAGAGGTTTGCCCATGCTGCTAGCCGATCGCTTCATGTTACCATCAGTAAACACAGGGGTGGCCGCCGTGGTGACAGGTGTCTGCCCTTGTTTGGAGTTGGTGACACTCATTGACGCCGCTTCAGCCTTCTTGGAACCATCAGGCTCAAGCCCCAAAGCCAGAGCCAAGTTTTCTTGAACAAACTTCATCGGGTCCTCCCGTGGTTTCGTATGCTCCTCAAGGACATGCTGCTGAAGAGCTTGCTCAGTGCTGTAGCCAGTGGTCGAATATTCGCATTCTGGTTCCTTGCAAGTAAGAACCGGCCTGTGAGCAACTTGGGTTTCGGACCCTCTTCGAACATCAGGAGAGGCCTTCTTGTTGGCTTGAGGCGAAGGAGTAGCGGCCGAAGATGGTGTTGGTGCTGGCTTTGGCTTCTTGCGTGATGGGGGCAGGCGCAAGTCGAGATTTTTTGGAGTTCCAACGTAGGTAGGGTTGCCTGCGCCAGCCTCAAAGTTGAAGGGCGGTTGGGTGGTCGTAGGGGCTGGCGGCGCCTTATTACCTCCCTTGGGGGCACTGTTCTGGACTTGGGAGTTCCTGCGGCCATTTTCGGCGGACGGTGCCCCTGGCCGAGGTTGAGGTTGGACAGGCTGCGCGTTCTGAACTGGAGGTGTGCCGTTGGGTTTAGCCATAGTCAAGCCTCTGTTAATCATGTCTTGAGCCAGATCCTTGGCCATACCCTCAAGCATGGCACGAGCCTCGGCGATCTCGGCGGAATCGATCGAGAACGAGTTCTTGAGTATAGACATCTTTTCGCCATCGGCGAACTGCTTCAAGATCCTCCATCGCTGAGCCAAGTTAGTATGGGTTGCTTGATTGAGTCGGAGATATAAACTTACCATTCGGAAGAACAACTTGGCGCGTGTGTCGTCGCGTGTGAGGTTGTACCACTTGGTCAAACCACGGCCAATTTTGGTCATGTCCACCACGATCTTGGTGAGCTTAGCAGCCATCTCTTCATGCTCCTCTTGGGACATGGGAATACTGTTCATCACCTCCTGGATTGACTTGCGTTGCTCCTCCTGTCCAAGCGCCTTGAGGCGAGCCATAGTCTCATTGCCGGGTTGCTGTTGCACCTGGCCAGCCCTATTCATCTGCGCCTTTAGTAGCTGAGCCCTTTGCTCGGGAGTGAGCGAGCTAAGATCCTGGGGGTTCATTGGTCTTGTAACTTGAGGCTGCTGTTGTTGATTGGGCTGTGACGCGGGTCTTGCAGGCGCCTGCTTCGAGGCCTCGGGCACATCGAGGGTGTCGTCGTCGCTTGGGCGCTTGAGATTCTTCGCTGCGGTCGCAGGTGATGGGTTGGGAGGCTGAGCACGGTTATTGGAAGGTTGAGGCCTGGCGTTTCTCATCTGCTCCGGAGTAACGGTCGGCTGTTTCTGGCCTCCCTGTTGAGGAGTGGCATTCTGTCCCATCGTTGCTGGTGCTTGTGCAGGCTGGGGTTGAGGCGTCTGGTGTGGGTGAGGCGGTTGATGGAGTTGCATCGGGGCTTGAGGCACGCCTGTCTGGTTCTGCATTCCTGGCTGGCCCTGGCCTTGATTACGAGCAGCCTGTGCAGCAGCCTGAGCTTGAGCCTGAGCCTGCTGGGCTCGTTGCTGCTGTTGGTTCATCCAGCCCGTCTTCTTCATTTGAATGACGATGTTGCGCATTTGATCATCAGGGAACGTTGCAAATATGGGTTTCGAGGCTCTGACCTGCTGAATCTCATGGGGAGCTGCCTGAAGAATCTGAGGTGGAAACGCCATCTGCGGTCGAGCTGCCTGTAGAGGGTTAGGTCCTGGACCGGTTCCAGGCTGCATACCTGGGTTGGCAGGGTTTTGGCCAAGTGGTTGCGGCTGCTGGGCTTGCTGCTGGGGAGAGAACTGCTGTCCTGGTTGCTGCACTTGAGATTGTTGCTGCTGCTGTTGCTGCTGCTGCTGTTGTGGCATCATCGAACGCCGTTGAATGATAAGCTGGAACTGCTTTTGCTGGATCGCCGCCAGTTGGTTCCGCATGTGCGGGGGAATGTTGTTCTGCTGAAGCCACACCTTGAGCGGTCCCCATTTCTTGATCTCCGGGGGGATCTGGTTTTGGAGCTGGGTGAGAACTTGAGGCGGCAGATCCATCGAGTCCATCATGGCCAGTTGCTGGCTAGGGTTGAACCGGGCCATTGGTCCTTGTTGCTGGTTGCCGTTCATGGGTACGCCGCCCTGTGACTGTTGCATACCAACTGGCACTTGACCACCCATGTTGGGGTTCATTTGGCCCATCTGGCCAGCAGGACGGTTGGGCATTTGCCCCGGAGTGTTCTGACCACCGTTGGGACCCATTTGTTCCTGACGCTTGTTTTGCCAACGTTGCATTACCTCGTTGAGCTTATCCGGAGTCAGGCCGCTCACGATTGCACGCTGCTCCTGTGGCAGACTGGCCAGCATGTTCTGGAAAGTTTGGTTGTTAGGTCGCTGTGCCCCTTGATTGAACCGCTGGTCTCCAAATTGCACCCCGCCCTGACCCACCGCCTGGTTCATGTTCCCAGGCCGCGACACGGGTGTATTAAGTGTATTCATTCCAGGGCTTTGAGAGGTTTGCATGTTTCCTCCCATCCCATGTTGGTTTTGCATCTGCTTCATCTGCTGGGCTTGAAGTTGTGCTTGGGTCTGTTGCGCAGCTTGGTTCATCCTTTGCTGGACGTTCATGTTCTGGTGAGGCTGTTGCTGTTGTGGAGGTCGAGGACCTTGTTGATTTGCTCCGTTTTGTCCGGTAGGCTGGGGTGTTGGGTTGCGGTTCTGAACGGTATTGGCAGGTACGACCATCTGACCTTGTTGTTGAGCCATAAGCCCATTCAGTTGCTCAGCCTTTATGCTCTCCATGTTGGGGGGGAAAGACGAGAAGTCATTGTTCCCTTGGTTATTGTTCGCCGCTCCGTGTTGCTGCTGTCCTTGCTGTTGTTGGAGTTGGGACTGCTGTTGACGGAGAGATTGTTGACTGGCTTGCTGCTGCATCATGGTTGCCTGCTGGTTGTTGCCATTTTGCGCCATTCCTTGTTGCTGTTGTCCCTGCTGCTGCCCTTGCTGTTGGATTCTGTTCATGTTTGCTTTTAGGACCTGAAAAGCTTGGTTCTGGTAAAACCACATCAGAGGGTCGCGGCCTTGACTCGTCATCTCTTGTAGTTGGGCAGGGGAAATTCTGGATTGAAGTTGCAGGCGAGTGTGCGCCTTTTGTTGCTCCGAGGCAGTGTTGAACATCTTCGTCGCAAGCTCTGTGACTTTATGCTTGTCTTGCTGTGAAAGTCTGGCCATGTCCTGGGGCATCGGGGTTTGCTGCGGGCGGCCTTGTCCTGCAGGCATTCCGACCATTTGTTGTCCCGGGCCCATGCCGCGACCGGCCTGGTTTGCCATGCCCATGCCCATATTCATGCCCGCACCCATGGGAAGCTGCTGCTGTCCTTGTCCCATTTGTCCACCTTGTGCTGGGTGTTGCATGGGCTGGAAACCTTGCTGCAGGCCTTGGCCCATACCGCGTCCCATTTGCATGCTCATCATCGCTTGTGCTTGGGCCTGAGCCTGAGCCTGGGCATTGACGTTTATGCTGTTTTGGAGGTTAGGCTCGTTAGCCTGCCGCCGTTTGAAGAACTCCATAATCTTTTGGGCCATCTCCTGGTCGTAAGCTTCCTATAAGTGTGTCAGTATGTTGTAGAAGTTTGGGTTAGACAAAGAATGTAGTCTCCAGCATACCTTTGTGGGGGACTTGTGAAAGGCTTCACGCTCAAAGTTACAACCCCACTCTGCACCTTTCATGTAATCACCGCCATTCATAGCAAGGTTGATATTGGTGATCCTGTGACGGTTAGCGAGGTTAAAAACAAAGCTTCAGAGATTATAGCCTACAAACTCATAGTCTTCCCCATACGATCAGAGATTGCCACATTTGCTTGCCAGCATATTCCAGTAAAAGGCTGCGTGTGCTGGACTAAGTTCTGATAAACTATTTGCTGGAGCTGATTTGGTGTCGGCTTCCGCATCGGCTGCTGCTGCATCATCTGGCCGGCCCCAGCCATGTGCTGCATGTTGGCCGCCATGGCCTTCTTGAAGGGAACGAGACACGTCCCAGTCTAACGAAGAACTGTTGTCGCTCTAACGAGTAGATACCTTGTTGTTGTAGAGACGAGTAGGTATTTAAATAGGGAACAGAGTTGATAGAGTCAGTCGAGCGAGGTAGTCTTGGACGTCAGTATCCGTTCAAGGTTTCGATGTGACGAGCGAGGCGAAGCTTGTGTCAAGGGTACCTATGAAAACACAGGGCGGTCCATAAAAAGGCGGTGGTTTGTGCAACGAGGCAGGCAGGACTTGGAAACGCCCAAAGATAATACGCTGCGCGTGTCCGAATGTGCCCGAGTCTTGGTCAGGGCTTGTGTTGTTATCGAGAATCGCCGCGTCAGTTGTGCAGCAAGATTTCGAACGTCGTGACGTCGCGAAGGGAAATCGCTGGCTGCGATGATGGTTGTGAGTATTAACAGGCTTTCGATTTGTTCATCGATATAGCGAGAGAGTGGAGCAGCGGAAAAGTTCCCCAGGTACGGCCGTGATTCAGTTAGTTGGTTGGTATCGTTAAGACTTGCAGGCGTTGTCGAAGGTTTGAAGATAAGACGATGGGGTGGTGATCGACTCGCGGTCATGCGGGTGTGGGTGTGGGTGACTGATGGTAGCGAATATAATAGGGTAGACTACCTGTAACAAAAAGTAAAAAATGAAGAAAGAGAAACGGGAATCGCTATGGTGGATAGTCGTTACAAGCACTATCGAGGGTTTCCAGTCAACCTGTTGAAAAGAAGAGAAGAGAGAAAGAAGACATCAACCCAGGGCGGTCGGTGCTGGAGGTTTGGTGTTGTTTTGGTGAAAAGGTCGCAAGCGCCTTGGGTTGGGGGTTCCAAGGTGGTAGTAGTAGTCTAGGTGAGGTAGGTAGTCCAGTCTAGTCTAGTCTAATGTGCCCGTGGTGTGGAATTTTGGGCGGCGCCGGGAAGGCAGGCACCCTGGCCTGGTCCATGAACATGGCCCTGGATGTACCTGATACTTTGTCGCCCTCCACTCTGCAATCCGCTGTAATAGGCTGACAAGGCTAGCCAAGGTGGGTGGAAACTACAGTGCTTGGGGCTTGAGAGGGCACAAGGGTCAGGGCGACTGCCGAGTTGGAGCATTTCACTTTTTTTGCTAATAACTGGTCCATAGTAGCAGGTCATTTCAAGATTGGGGAGGTGAAGAATGACGATGTTGAATCTTGATTGATCTCGATCTTAGAGAGGACCCTTTAAAGCATATACCTACGTATCTACTCTACTATGTCTCAATACAAAGTCAAAACAATTAGCGACTGATCAAAGTCAGAGACCGTGTGACCATGATAAGAAGAATAAGGAGGAGGGCAAATTCCCCCTTTGGGAGGGGGGCTATTCGCATCACCAGAAATGAGTGGACGGATGGATGGATGGGATGGGTAAGTGAATGAACGAATATGGATTCCTTGATGATCTGTCTCTCTGCCGGCACTGTAAAGTGTAAATCCAGGCACGAGCCCAGTGTCAACTCGACCGTTAAAACTCTATCCTTGGTAACCCTGTAACTATCTCCCGTACAGCACAGTCGCAGTACAACAACCAGCCGTCGATCCCCTCTGTCATGGATTGTTTCAAACAATTTGACAATAAACTCGACCTACCTTTGTCCCATCAACTCGAGAGGAGCTCACCACGTCGACAGCAGGTCCTTGGAACTTCCAAGGTTAGGGTGGATAAGGCAGAGTCGCACTAGGGCCAAGAAGAGACTTGGACAAGCGTCGGCAGGGCGCCTGGGCCTGAGCCTAGAGCCAGGCTAACCCTGAGTAGGACTGTACGGTACAGAGTACATGGCTGTCTCTCCCGTCCATGTCCATCACAGAACCCTGAAGCTGGAAGGACATCTAGGTCATTTTCCAGCGCTGTATTGGATTGTACAGCGAGCTTTCAGGTACTGAAGGCTGTCCGGGTCTCTTTAGGTACGTAACCATACCGCTATATGAATCAATATGCTTGATTGATCCTTGTACACCTACCTCCTACACAGCCACTTGTCCAGCTGTCTATTGCACATCTCTACACACCTCAGCTTCAGAGTCCTTTTCGTTCTCTTCTTCTCAAACGCCTGTCTACTAATTTAGGTTTGTTTCTGCATGTTCTATCCGTACTTCTGTTTCGTACACATCCAGCCCAGCGTGGCTTGTAGGCTTTTTTTCTTTTCTTCTTCTTCCCTGTGGCGACCCCTCTTAGGTCCCCTCCCTCTCACTCTCGTACCCATGTCCATGGATACACATCAAAAGTTGAGGCGGTGGCCGCATGAGCTACTGGGCGTCTATCCGTCGTTGGACGGCCGCTAACTCGAATTGTTTTTTTGTCCCGTTGGGTTCATGTAGGTATGCATGTACAGACGGGTCGGGTACGGACCTAACTTGAGATAACCTCTCTATCTCCATCTCTATCTCGAGGTACAGAGTAGTAGTTCTCAACTACCTATACAGTACTGATGTTATACTACCCACGGATGTCAGTCGCGTCAGGGTTTCGGCGACAGCTGAAACAAGAGGGGACCGAAAATCATCAGAGTGTCAAACCCGCGCACGGCTACTAAGTTAGTAAGGAACGGAAATAGACAGCACGCGTCAACGGCGATCGACCAGAGTTGAGAGGGAGAGAGAGAGAGAGAGTTTGACAATGACATTGATTACTGCCCATAACGCGTGCAACCGAAATCAATTGAAATTCCCCTTTTTACTGTTATTTCATTTCGTCTCAAATCCTCTACCTTGACTTTGTTCGAGGATCAACCTTTTATTGTCTCCAACAAACCCGGCATTCAACTCTGTACTGTACACCTATTGTCAGGGATGCAATGCAAATCAGTGGGGTAGCCTTTCTCTTGTCAGATTGAACAACAAGGCCAGACAAGAAAAAAGAGGCGTCGTCCGTCTCTGGCCTGGTTTGGTCTGGCTGAATCGAACCTCAAACGAATGAGCCCAGAAACAGAGTCCAAGAGGGAAACCCTGCGACAAGAAAGTATTGGAGACAAAGGTGACACGCTTGTACAACAAAGAAACACTTGGGAAAATTGACCACGGTTTCATTGGTTCGAGTCCCACCGATCTAGCTAGTGAGTCGGAGAGAAAGAGAGAGGACGCAGAGAATGAGAGAGCAAAACAGAGCAGAACAGAGAGGACCTGGTTATTTGGGAAGAAAAGGCCCCGCATCCCTGTCTCCCCTAGTCTGGTTGGACGCCCAGGCACGGTACAGTACCGGGTACTTTGAGGAACGTGAGCATGGTCGATGGCTTCTTTTTTCTTGTGCTTCCGATGGAAGCAAGATTAAATTAGACCCAGCGCTGCACTGTACCAGTTCAGTTCTCTTGCGCGCTCTGGTTATCATGATTCGCGATTCAAATCGTTCAGTCAACTGGTGAATCCATCAATCAACTTGTCCATCGAGCAGGCTGCAGCGGCAGCGTGAATGTCTGCGTGCATATGAAGATGCAGGGTAGAGACGGCCCTCCCGGTTCCATCCTTGTACTATGTAGTCTATTGTGCTGCATGGAGGGAGAGACTGTGTTTGATGTGTGGTTGTGTGGTGGGCTGTCACCATGACCTTGGCTTGCGGATCATCCGTCATCTCAGCAGGACATGGTGCGATTCATTCATCATTATCTGTCCAGCTTGAATAGGTACTTGAAGGAAACTCGGCTTGAAAGTGCAGAGGTTGAAAAGAAAACGTAAAAAGCAATTAAGCTGAGGGAGTTGACGGTGGTTTACCAGATCTCTCTTTCTTTCTCACTATCTCCTCTCCTTGGAGATTCGGCGACTGCGGTCCAGTGAACCGGAACAGGGTTAAGTTCGCAAAAGTCAAGGGGATCTTGGAGTAGTCCCACCTCATCAACGACCTCGACGACACACCGTTCAGAAGATATGCTGCAATCCGAAACATCAAGATGGGTAGATATGAGCCCCCTATTGTCACTGGGAGACGGGATGGGATGCCTCTAAGTTGAGGCAGAGATGGAGAGATGTGAAGACGTATTATTTGTTAGGAATACGTACTGACTACTAGATATGTGAGGCTATGGCTATGGATGGTTCCTTGGAAAACGAGGTTGGATGGGTGCGGAGATGCCACGAGGGCCGGGATGTCATCGTCACACATGCTCTCTCTCACTCACACCGGGCCGTGACTGAGTGAGTGAGTGACTGATGGTTAGTTGACATCAGCAAGTAATGGCTTTTTGCTGCTTTCTGTATTTTGTTGTTCCAGTTTCAATGCTGATCTAAATGCGTCTTGACTATAAAAAGAAGACACCATTATATCGTAGCATAGCATAGCATAGCATATCACCTTGAATATTAAACCATGCAAAACATGTTGAATTGACCTTGTATCTTATTTCTTCCCGCCCTTTAGCTTTGTTGGTCGCCTCACCAGGCAAGCCGATGCTCCTCCATCTTCATCTCCATGTCCCACCTCATCCCTGTCTTTTTAGCCCCCCCTGTGCAGATACACGCCCATCTTGGGAGGACCCCGTCCGCTCACACCTTTTCCCCTTTGAGACAGATGTAGGTAGATGGTACAAAGACTAAACAACCTGCGCGTGATGATTGCAGAGTGTCACTTTTTTTTTGCCTCTGGTGGTTTATAGACAATTCAATTGCAGCATTTTGTGTAGTGTAGAACAACAACAGAACAAACAACAACCATATCAAGCCTCAATTGCTGTATCATAATAGACAACTGACTGACTGACCATAAGCCCCTTGTCTTGTCTTGTCAGGCCAGGCTGTCTCAATGCCGTCAGTGTCAAACCCCAAATGGCTTGGTTCCCTAGCTAGGCTTAGTGCTAATGCTGCCACCGCATTAGCTTCAGGTCGATTGGACCAGATGAAGAAATACCAGGGCCCTTCTTTTTCCTCTCGTGCCCCGGCCAGTCAATTTTATTCTATCGCGGCTATCTTTTTTGTTTTGTGGTTAATTATACGATGCACATCATTGACCGATTTTTCGTGCTTGCCGGTGTAATGAAACAGAATGGAATTGTTTGAGAGGATGGGAATAACATTGAATGCCATGGCTGATATTCGCAGGGCTATAATTGATGACAATATAGGGATAGGGACGGGTTATTTCAGCCCTGTCCAATTCATCCATCCAATTGAATCATTCGAGCTACATATTTCATGTACCGACCTGACCTTTTTCCCTCTTATCTTTTCCCTTTCCCTTTTGAGTTTTTCCTTTATTATATTATCAATAGTGTCAATGTGTTCTTTGATTGCCTGTTTTCTCTGGCTGTCAGCGAAATAGTCACTGAAATCAAGCCTAGATAAACCCTGGCTGTGGCTCTGACCTGACCTGGCCTAGCCTTCCATCGTCTTGAAATGGGGGACCCAGAGAGACGGGACTGAAATTGCGATTCTCGATCGTCCCGCTTACGATCCTCAACCGTTAGGTAGTGGCGCATTAGAACTCTATGCAAGTCAGGTCAGGTCGGGTCAGGCCAGGCCATGATGAAGGGTAATTAATTATTTTGTTTATGTTTTCTGAGATGGTTTCGTAGTCATCGCAATAGAATCCAAACTGACCATGTCTGTTTCAAGTCCTTCAATTTAATGTGCATATCTTTAATCATTTTGGCTGAGCCCTTCTTTTCTTTTTTCGCCGCTAATCAGGTAGCCACTGCAATTACCATCCAATAAATCAGGACGCCTTGGAAACAGGATGTGCTGCAGTTTCTGAGACACGCATTGCCAGGAATCTGTCATGAATTCAATCTGATCTCTACAGTGACAAACAGACATTGCTCCAGACAATATGATCAAATGCGTTTAATGCAAAGATGATGCAAGATTTACAATTTGTCAGTCCATCTACCCTGCATCATATAACTTCGAGGTTGTTGACTTGACTCGTTGGGCCTAACCAAGTACCGTTGATCAGCATCCCCCAGCTTGGTGCAATGGACCAGTAACAAGTCACTACAGTCGGTGTCTATAGGCCCTGTGACAGCAGACAGCCCACTACCACTGCAATTACTGCACCTTGGATTATTTCCACTGGGCTACAAGACGACGATCCTTTTTAGCTCCCGCAAAAGTGTGGCTGATGAGATCTGACGATCAATCAACCAACCAACCAACCCCATCTCCACTTACTCCTCGCTCCCGTCACTGTCACTGAGTGACTGCAGGTCTTTAATACCTGAAGAATTGTTTCCCTTCTGTAGGTACTAGTCCAAGGTAGAGATACCATCTCTTCTTCTTCTTCCGCCCGCCCTTTGTCTCGCCTTATTGCTCAGCCAAGTCATGCCCCTGCATCTGTCCAAGACTCTCTCTCATCCTGTGCCGTGCGCTTTGACATCGCATTGGCCACAGCAGGTTTTTTCTCGTACAGAAGAGAAGGCTTTTCGTGTTGCGCGCGTACTCTCGCTTTCTTTCCTTTGGAGATGAGAATGGCACAAGAATAGCCAATATCTCGCACTTACATTCTCTTCTCTTCCCATGTATCAACCACCGTGTATAAAACCACTGACTCGTTAGGACTTTTGTATTGTGTACTTTCCCAATTGGGCTTCGGGAATTGCTCCGGTCAGAAAACTCGTGTCTTTCCATAGGCGGGCGCTGCTTTATTAGCACATCCTAGAGGGGACGATCCCTTTTAAACTATTGTCTCCAAATAAGAGCTCTCTTACACAATGATGGACAAGGCAAGATAGAGAGAAAATAATTGGCGAGGTTCACCGACCCAGTAGCATCAGATTCTTAGACTCTAGCTAATATGGTCAGACTCAAGGCTCACTCAGTCAGACCCAAGGTGGTGGTCCAGTCGATTACAATGCCGACATGATCCCATCACGTCAGCCAGACACAATGAATGTGGCCGGCTGCCTCTTGGGTCGTATTCCATTTCTCCTTTGGTTTTTCTGCGTTATCAACGTCTATTTCAACAAAGTAGAGAACAATTTGTATGTCAGCCATCGACCCAACCGACTGGGAGCCTGTGGAATGTGGATGGAATTCCAAACAATAATCGCCACCGACAGGGGCATCATCCAGGGGATCAAGGGCCCTTGAACAATGACCCATGTCCAGGTGTTTTCTTTTCCTCTTTTGTCGTCATGCATCTCTTGTAAAACACATTATCATGATTCGTGCCCATACCATAACTGACGAACCGTGCAATATGAAAGAAAGGAAGAAACATACATAACCTTAAAAGCAAGACAAGGCAAGACAAGGAGAAGAAAAAAAACGCTGTCGACGGGTGAGAGTGTCTTGAAAGAACGAACAAACCTCCTACACGTGTTTACTCTGCGTACTACGTATCTGCTTGTTTAGTTTAACTAGCTGCTGCCATGGCTCAACGCCAACAAAGTGGATCTCAGGGTTCTCTGACAGGGAGAGCCCTGCCTGTAACTCTGGGGCCAATTCATCCATCAAGCACCGTTTCCCCATAGTTATCCATTTTCAATCTCAACTGTTTTGTTACCGGTGAAAGGGGTTAATAGTAGAATGTATTAACTGGTCCAAGACACGACTCTCTAGAGACATTATGCGTCGATATCGCCACTCGGGCCAGCAAGTTCATGCTTTCATGTCTGGGGTTCGCTTATCAAGGCAGGACAATATGCATCGTGAAATCGACGACGCTTTGATATCACAATCAACGACTCCATCACTATGACTCTCAAACTCCAACCCGTCATATCCGCTTCATCCTAATCCGGATACGCCACGGCCTTCGTTCAAACTTTGATCTGGGAGACATCGAGCTAGAACACAAAGTACTTATTCAAACAGCCAATAGACCGGCCCCGAATGTTAGCCAGACGGTTGGGACCTGGATCGCCGCAGCCAGCCATAAAGTCAACTCCAGTTCAAACCAAGAAAGGCTCGACTTGGTTGCTTCACAAGCTTTCCCAGCCGTCTGGTTGTTTGAGCCCAGTTCCTGACCGTGGCGTAAACTCTCCATGAACACATGAACACGTACTGGTAACATCAGGACTAAAGGATAACATACAAGTTCACCCCCAAGTCTTTGGATACAGGAATAGGTGACCTAAAAATTCGGTCTAAATAGCGTGAGCTCATTTTCTAATTTTGTCCCTCACGCTTCTAGCCATCAACTTTTCTGATACCCTGAGGTAGGAGTACCAGAGTAGTTGTCGTCATCAAGATCATCGTTGGAATGGAATGCGGTTGTCAACCCACTCACTAACTTTGTTTGTTTCACTCCTGATGGTTGAATAGCCCTGACTAGGTCGAGTGACTTTGAAACCTCGCCGAAACGTGTTGCTGTGACAAAGTTTATTGGTATGTTTCTGAAGCTTGAAGGACTGATCAACTAACGTGAAATCTCCCTGCCAATGCACACATATATGGTTGTGAACCGGCTTTGCTAGAACCCGAAGATGATTCGGTTCAAGTTCCTAAAAACAGTCGAACCAGGAGGATATTGTCTCGTTCTACGCGGCTTGTGCGGCTGAGATAGCCTGCGGTAGACAAAGAGAGATAAGGGAAGAGTCAAGGTGCTTATCTCGTTTGAACGACATATAGCAAGTATTGCGGTATGGAAAAGGAAAGACGTAGAGTAGTGGAAGAAGACCCCTGAGTTTAGAAATCGCATCTTCACACTTGATCTGTACTGCCCATAGTTACTCGAAGGATGAACCGACTTCTGTTATTGAGTGATACATGGTGTAGAAAGGACTTCACTATTAGAGGCGGATGATAGATGCCAATCTGATGAGTTCAACGTCATGTCAAGTTTGAATAGGTTGAACGGCATCAATGGTTCCAGACTCCAACTTCGCATCGATCTGGATAGACTTACCTTCAATATCGACAATGAACTTGTTGACATTCTCTGTTCATGCCAAAGACATGCTTGTCATGCTCACACCCTACATAATGGTCAGAACCAGGCGGCTTTGCAGACGAAGTTGCGCCCATACTCACCAGTGATCAAGAGTCTGCGAATCGCAAATCAACTGTATAGCAGGATAGTAGTCTATCGTGAAGCTACATCCGATGATGCACTATAGACTTTTGCGAGAGAGAAAGAGCAGTGACCCTAGCAGTTTAAACCAATAATTACAAAAGCATAAATATAGTAGATATGGTTCAGGAAGGGCACAAGGCTGCTCAATGAGTACTTCCATCGTGATGTGGCAACGGCAAGTGAACAATGGTTCGACCGGGCTAACATATAACTATGAGATGTTTAGTATTACTAAATCTGCTACGTCTTCTGTGTAATCATAGCCTCACATGAGTTGGAAAACGCAGACCCAGCAGACACTCATAAACCAGTATCGAGACATTCAAATACATTATCTTCTTAAAGCGTAACAGGCAGTCGGGCATTGCTAATCGCCCCCAGGAAGGAAGACTCCCGTGCCGTCATCTACAATACGTAAAAACACAAAACTCTATGATACATACAGTACAAAGTTTCAAATTTCCAAACTCGCTCTTCAGTCGCCAGTGGGGGGAGAACGCTGCTCTTAACCAGCAACAGCTCGACCGACGGCACCTGCAATCTCGCCAAACAGAATACCCTTGAAAACAGCCTCGCCCATGGTCTGTGTCCAGGCACCGGTCTCCTTAAGACGGGCCTTCCATGCCTCCTTCTGCTCCGCACCCAACTCTTCCCAAGTCTTGCCTGGACCGTGAACAGAAGGCTCATGGACATCGAGTTTGAGCTCTGGGACTTGGCCATCGCCGCCGGCTGTCGCAGGAGCGACATTGCCCTCGTACACCACAAGAGTCTCACCGGTTACTGTTTTGACAATATCTCGACCGCCGAGCTTGGCAAGAAACTCGTCAGCGAGGAATGCCGCTGGTGGGTGGTCGGGAGCCCGTAGAGAGCCGTGCCATGCGGCAGGAAAGATCCTTTGCACACCCAGAATTGGGCGGTTTGAGCCAGAGAGTTCAAGAACACCCTGCGCGACGAGAGCCATGAGGAGTGCAAAGATGGCCATGGTGATATGAAGGCCACGAGAAGAGACACCACGGGACTTCATGGCTGTGACATAGCGCGCAGCACGGGGAGGACCCTTCTTGTTGCGGGGGGCCTTGTCAACGTGCTTCTTCAAAGCGATACTGTTAACCACAACCGTTTTTTGCAGAGATGTGCTAGCTAGCTTGATGTATTGCTGGCGGAGATTGTTCTTTGGCGTGACAAAGTGGGAGAAGGCCATGGCGGTGATGTTGGCGTTTCCGTGGACCTCCTTCAGTGTATGCAAATGCCATAGCTTAGAAAGTAGCTCGATAGAGCCACCAACAGTGTGTTCGAGTGTGTATAGAGTGATGGAGCAATCATGACCCGCAACAGCAATGACAAACTGTGTTTCACCGAGAGAACCGAATGGTGAAGATGGAGGGGAAAGGTTGGCAACGGCGAATGCTGTTGCAGAAATCTTCCTTGGTATTCTGGCATTGAGGCAAAGGCGCGCCTCTGCCTGTGCTAACTTGGGCAATCGGAAAGCCTGTATCACGACTCCGTTTCGCTTGGGAAGATTGGTCGCAGCCACGATAAAGTTGGAGCTCAGATATCGAATCGCTCGGAATGCTGGTCGCTCGCCATGGTCATCCGGCATGACATAGACCCTTCGCGGTTCACTAATCTCCTTGCCGCTAACGTTGACAAACCACAGCTCGTACTTGTAGCAGTATGCGATTTGGAACTCGTTCTCTCCCGTCTGTATGATATCCAAATCCTCAGCCTCTTTCTCGATCTTGAGAACGCTGAGCAACTTGACAGCAGCGCCTGCGACATCGAAAATCGCCAGTTGGGGCTCTTTGCTCATCGCTGTAGCTGCAACACCGGTCGAACCCGCAATGCGCAACAGTCGCTGGTATGTATCGGCTTCGGGGTCCTGAAAAAGGGCGGTTCGCGACACCTCCGTGATGTTCGTATCGGGTGTCTTAGCTCCGACCGAAGTACGTAGCTTGGAAGGGTCAACACTCAGTGCTCGGAGATGCTCGTTCTTGCCCTTTGCGATGCTTTCTGGGCTGGAGTTGACGCCGGCGTAAAGGTATGTGGTTTTTCCCTTGTGAGGACCGACGGCGAGGGACATGACGCTGTCTTCATCGCGAGAAAGGGCGATTTCTCCGGCCGAGCGAAGTTCTTGTTGGGAAACAGTTTCAAGAACAGTCTAGATATCGTGTTAGTTGTCTCTTGTGCGCAAGGGGACAGGGAAGCCAACCCACGATTTTGTTACCAACACCAGATCGACCAGCACCACCTCCGCCGCCTACAACAACTCGAGTCGCATCCTCAGGGTCGAAGTCGATGGCGTAGAGAGGGTAATCGAGTTGAATACTCGATTGAGGGAATGATGAAGCCATGATGGCGATGAGGCGATGCCTCTCTTGATTCGGTTGGAAGTATGTCCTGAATAGGAGGGCGACTGCAATGGATTCAACGTCGTAATGCGACAGGTCAAGATTGACGTGATGTTGATCGCGGGGCGTTGGTATGGTGTTGAGATGACGCTCGAGGCCAGATGTCGAGCTTGGAGCTTCCTGGTTGGTCAGAAGAGGTGCAGCCACACGTGGCGTTGATTGGCTGTGGCTTCACTTACAGATGATCATCCATACCGAATATACCCAAGATTTCCTTTAGTAATGAGGTCAGAAGAGAGGAAGTATCTTGATGAGGACATATATGGCGTCTGTTTCGTCTCTGTAGAGCTAGCACAGGGGTACGACGATGACCAAGTTGGCTGCTTCAGTGTGATGTCCTTACAGAGTACCTAAGTTGTATACGTCCATTCGATCCATACTCATTTAATCTTTTCTAAATCATTGTACGAATCAAAAAGGTTGAATTAGACCACCGAGGGTACACTAGATTGATAATATCTATATTGTGTGAGAATTGTTTGTCGCTTGATGAAGGTCCTGGGCAGGAAACCTCAACTGCTGGAGCCATACCCAGAGATATCAAGCGACATAAGAACAAACCGCCTTTATTATAGAACACGTAGATAATACAGATAGACGAGATTGCCTCAAATCTTGACAATTAAGCTCAATTCAAGCGCTGCATATCATATGACCCCATGAAGAATCCTTGCTAACCCCTTATCGCCTACCTATAGTACTCAACAATATTTGAAATTTATTAGACATTATCTCGATAAGCCCGTGCCACTATAGATCTCAAGATTCTTGAATCTCTGAAACGAAACTTCCAGGTTGGTTGCCGTATTTTCAGAGCTTGCGATACTCGATCTGAGTGATATTTCTGATTCGTTGTCGTCTTTCATGCTTTTGAGTGCCGCCCTCTAGATATTAGACCAAAGAACTGGGAAGCTCCGAGAACACTACCATACACTTGGATCTAAATAGATTCGGAACGAAGGCTTGGGTACGGTCCTTTCTAGGCTCGGTACATGACTTGGAATTGTATACAAGACCGGTATAATACAATTGCAGAAACCCCTCAACACGTTATGTGCATTCGGTATGAAGCAGAGCATGAGAGTCCTTGGAGCATAAAGATCAAGTCTAGGAGACAGGATACGAAATTACAGTAATCCAGAATGGTAATCAATTCGGATTCTTATCAAGAACTTTCCCACAATATCACAGGGAACCAAGACCAATGCCTGTCCTCACCGGTTAGTTGTCAAGCAAACATGACGCCAACTTTCTCATTGAAGAAGGTGAACTCTATTCCGGTTCTCATATAACCAAAGACCTCTAGGAACAAGCTACGGAACAAGCCCAATTGGTTGGCAAATATCACTCGGGATATTAAAGAGGCGTAGAAAAAGCCATCTCGCTACGGTTTATTACCACACCGACGAGAAGCAAACAAGGAAACAAACGTCACCACCGCAATCGTGGCATGGCATCTCTCCGCTTCCTTCTTAAGGATGAATATACATGTGTACATACAGTTTTAGTCCAGGTACATTAGCGTTGTTGCCACATCGTTTCTTCGGCTGACGGAGGTTATCTTTGCTGCAAGCCTTTTTTGCGTTGAGGTTCCCTGCATGTATGTAATGCAAATAAAAAGACACCTAAAAAAATGACATGTCAAAAACTGCAGGTTGTGAAGCAAAGGAGAAACAAAGGAAGAAAGGGAATATGTAAGCAAGTCTTGCATAACGAGGCCTCCATTTTCTGTAATTGAGTTGATAGCAATTAAAGAATACGTCTTATTATAGCTGAGATATTTGCACGGGTACCTGGACGATGACTGTATGTACTTGCTTTTGCAGCAAAGTTTGCCAGGATTATCAGCCCAGAACGAGGTTTACCTTGCTAAAGTAGATTGCATTTTAGATGATCCGACACGCGGGATAGCGCGATCATATACGGATAGTGTGGGGGAATTAATGCGGGTATTATAGCAAAGAACATCATGGATGGTTAGAGACAGAGGAACTTGATGAACCAATATCACACACATCTTATATGTACTGTACTACACAACAAAAGTCTATCCATCGCAATTTACCTGTCGTATCACAAAGTGGATCGAGATTATTCAGGATTCGTTAGTTAGGTACTTAGCATTGGGCATTAACAAAGTGATGTTCAACCTTGATCCATCCTATAGCTGCCCAATTCCTCTATACGTTGTACAACCCCTGTTTGAGCAAGTGTGATCTAATGTGAATCACCATCCATCCGGCCATCTACTGTCACTCCATCTCCGGTCATGCACACAATATGATAGAACAGGAAACTAATGTACCCTAGCCGCTAGCCGCCCATCCCATCTCTCACTTTCAGTAATCATGTACGCACACGCTCATGGTATGTACAGTTACTTACTGCTGCCACCCCTTCCTTGTCCAGAAAAAAGCCGAAATTGAAGGATGTGACAGCTTAAGCAAGCAACAAACCACCTTGTAACACGAAGAGTGCATCTAAGCACATGCATATGTATGTTATATGCAAGTGAATACTCTACCTACATACACAAACACAGGTCTCTTGCCATTACTACTGTAATCATTGTGCACTGTGGCAAAATCCCTGTTCCTGGATCTGTTCCCGTTGGTTCAACTGCCGCTAAGGTCGGTGCATGCAGCAATCGTCACATACATAAACTGCACGTCTGCATGAGGCGATTTCCCTCATAGCCAGAGCCTCGGACGAGGCGAGTTGAGAGAGACCACCAGAAGCCGTAGAGACAGCAAGACGTGGACACCAAGAGTTTCGGACACGTCGATTGGGTCCTAAAGTCATCTTGTGAGCCCAACATATCAGATGTGGTAGGTAGTTAGTTTTCTCTTTTCAGACGACTCATCACATACTGAGGCATATACTTCACTGAAACTGCGCCGTGTATCACCTGTAGATTCGTTTGCCAGGGCAGAACATTAAGGGGGTAATTAACAAGAAACGTTTCTTGTATAGACTATTATCTTCGGGTGCTATTCGCTCTATGCTGCAGTATACTAATATAACTCGAGCGCTTTTCGATCCATCGCAAGAACCAGGGTATCAGGTAGTACAAGCGAAGAGGGAAGAAAGACATTCTGCCATGCGATGAAATTGAAACCCAATGGCCGGGAGAACTCCAGTTTTTGTCCCAAAACTTTTTCATAAAAACAAATGCATGAAAGGGTAGATGATTCACAATTCCAATTTGGTATCAACGGGTTGCCAGCGATAAAAACAACAGTAAAATACAAATGTAAAGGTGATGAATAAACATGAGTGAGGTTTTGGTAGGTAAATAATGCCATCGGAAATGGTCATTAGTATCTCTGTCGTGCAAAAATACTGCATACTGGTGTACATGGACTGAACCATCGTCTCCACGACAATGTACTGTTGATAAGAGCAAAAGGTCCCAAGGGTATCTGATTGCAGAAGGGAGGGACCAGCCGCGAAATGCCAAAGCAAGTGCTGAGAACGGAAATGAATGAATGTCTGCAAAGAAAGATACAAGCTTTTGACCATCGCTGCTATAACAAAGGAGCACCATGCACGCAAAAGGATTCGAAGCAAGCAAAAAAAACGCAGCCCAACGAAAAAGAGAAATGAAGCAAGACAGAATTACAAATTGCAATAAATTCGTCGGTTGCCCAACAGATGCGTCTTAGAGTTCCACCCGCTAGTCTGCAAATCCAATTCCAAACAGAAAACCTGAACCGCTGCGATATTATATAGTAGGTATCCATCAGTTGCAAAATGTAAACGCAAGCTTGCAAAATCTCAACATCGGAATGGCGTTATTAAGCTCTGCGATGTGTGTCTCTTGTTGCCCAGCCAGTTTCCTGTGCTCGAGGCTGGACCGGAACCCACTGTCCTGTTCGCATATCCTGCTCTTGCACGCCTGATCCAGGAGGCGGACCAATGGGTCGACCTTCCATGGTTCTCAATGGCGGCAGCCTTTCGCTGTTGACTGAGGATGCTGCCGATGATGGTCTTGATGGTGCACCGTAGCCTGGCATCGGCATCGGTGGCAACTGGCTGGGAGATGCGCTTGGGTGTCCGCTCGTGACGCTCGCAGGAGAATACGGAGGCAGCGAGTACTCGGGATGGTCATCGGTTCGACGGCGCTGGTTCGGCCTTTCGTTTGACATTCCTTCGCCACCATAGCCCATATGCCCCGAGGCCATGGATCCGGTCTCTGCGTACGAGTTGCTCGTCGAAAACGTGGGACTTGGAGGTCCTGCAGCATGGCCACTTATTGACGGTGTTTGCCCAACAATATCCCGTAAGCGATTGCGATCGTCGCGATAAAAGTCCCGCTGCTGCGTCAGCTCTTCAATTCTGATTTCCATCATCCGTCTTTCATCCCGAAGCTCTTGCAATTGTTTCGAGTTTTCCTCCTGCATAATCTTCTTTTTCCTCCGATGCCTCGTCGAAGCCACGGCATTTCGTTGTCTCTTCTCATCGGCCTTTTTAGAGGCATGAGAAAAGTCCATATGAACAGGTATAGGTGTTTCGTTTCCAGGAAGTGTCATGTAGGCTTGTTGTCCTTCGACGCCAAAGAGAGATCCACCCGTGCCTTGTCTTCGTAGCGTTTCCGACCATAGCGTGGCATTGTCGTTTTGGGGCCCAGGACTGGGGAATGGTCGACCAGCTTGCAAATTAGGAGAGTATGAAGTTTGATGATGTGTTGGAGGCGGTTGCTGGCGGCCTGTCATATGGTTGGGCGGTAAACCCGAGTGGGGAGCTTGTATTCCGGGGGAAGACATCGGTCCCTGGGAATGCATCCTACCAGAGTCCGTCAGTGTCGAGGGAGGTCCAGCTGGCATCCCAGATAGATGATGTATATTAGGGTAGTGGGATCTGTTGTCTTCAGCTACCATTTCCTCATAGGGCCGTTTGCCATGTAAGGACGAAGGTTGGCGACCGTCTGATTCGCGAGACGGGACGTGACTGACACTTATGGCTCGAGGATGTTGTGTTGGGCTGGCTCTTTGTCTCGTGTTGCCAACTGTAGGAAAAGGATACCCTGTTACAGGTGAGTTGCGTCCCGAGCCAGGGCCCCCAAGGGGCGTCAGTGACCCTATGGGTGTACCCGGAAGAGAAATCGATGCACTTTGCCCGTGTGGGAACGATCTTGTCGCATGGAAGGGTCCAGGTAACGAGCCAGGTGTTTGAGGATGCATCACAGAGTCAGAAGGACGAGCTGATGGATGGACAGAACCGTTGCCTCCAGAAGCCGATGGCCGAGGCTCTAAAGGGTTGAGGATGTTATGGACGCCCAGAGTCTTTTGAGGGACCTGCTGCATTCGCTCCTCACCATTGGTGTATGGGGTATTGCTCCCATCGTGGCGGAAATCGCGATCACCAAGATGTGCGTGCCGAGTCGAGGTGGGTGAAACTAGACCTTCTCCCATGGGGGACCTCGAAGAGCGGCCTGGCGCATGTTGAGATGCAGGCTCAGTATGTGACATTGAGGGACCGCTTGTGCTCACCTGGCCACGAGGGCCAGTGCATGGATCTTGCTCGAACTTAGCTATGGACGGTAGTTTATTATCCTGACTAGCAGTTGCTTTCGCTTGAGGGAAGTCTCGGGAAGGCCAAGTTGGGGTCGATGGTGTTAGTGGCGAGTTGGGAGATGCACCCGTGGAGTCTGTCGCGGCAGAACCTGGTCTGCTAAGAGAAGTTTGCGCCTGCGACCACAGGCTTGTCGATGGAATAGCCAGATTGACTATGGTTCCTGCGGACTAGATGGGAAGATAACCCACACAGTCCTGGCTCGAAATAAAAGGGTTGAAGGATAGACCAGGTAAGTCGTGTTGACTGCGACCGAAGCCTTTTATAACCAAGCAGTTGAAAGAGCTCGGGAGGTTTCGTATTATCGATTGATGAACAGAAACTAGTGTTCCAACTAGGTTGTGATCAAACAAATCAGAGTGCAAAGTCCAGGCAAGCTATTATATCTGAAGCCCAAGCGAATCCTAGAGCACGCAACTTGGCTCAATCTGAGAGAAATTGAGAACGAAGGTGAACCGCGGAAGTGTGACTGTGAAACAAGACCGACGGCAGGGATATATGAATAAATGTGCAGGCCAGCCAGCAAATCATAGACTTGAGAAGCAAGCTCCCACTCTGAATGGCTAATAATGCGTGGCTATGATGAAGCCAAGTTCCCAAGCAATCGTTCCGCCTTGTAACTCAATCACTGGCTCTGCTGTGCTTGGGATCCCACGTCACTTCCGTTGAAGAGGGATCTCGGCTTGTTCGAGATGTAGGTAGTACAAGGAGCTGAAAGGTGTAGACAGCAATTTGTGGCTTTGGCTTTGATGGCGCCTTGTCGATGGGTGGGAAGGCTGATAGGAAGTTGTATAGCCTAGTACCAAAAGGCGGCAACGGGGCGAGGAGAGAGAAGAGTGACAAAGATGGAAGAAGAGCAAAGAAATTCCAGGCACAGGAACGGTCTGGTGATGTAAGATGTATAGTCGGCACCACCAACGAGAAAATATCTAGAAGCGAGTCTGTCGTAGATGGGGCTACAACCACACTGTGTGGTATTCTTTATTTGCTCTGGTACGAACATGCGAGCCTTGAGCTGGCCCTGGTAGTACGGCGACCTGCCCTTATCAAGCCCCAGAGCTGGTCTGGTCATCTAAGGACGAAGTCCCACAGTAACCTTTAGCGAAAGAAGCCGTGGTTAGTTCTCAGGCTAAGCTGGGGTTGAAAGCTCGGGCCCAACAACGAACAAGCTCTTGCTCGAGGTGATGAGATGAATGGGTCATAGTGCCGGGGAGGGAGCGTTTTGACCAGGGGTTGTGAAGACTTAATGCAGACGCATGTACGGATACAAGCCAAGTCACTGAGATACCCCTGCTCTGTAAACTTCGCAGCCAAGTCCACAGCAAGGCTTAGATGACCGGGGTGTGCTAACGGACGGGGAGCTGCCGGTAGCTTCGCCATTCATGACAAGTTTTGCCCTTTGTTTCTCTTTGCTTTATGCGGTCGGTGTACTTCCCGGGCAGATTTCTTTCCATGTTGAGTACTCTACCATTTCTGCTGCCCCTATTCGAGAATACGGCAGGGACTCAACAATCCAGCATGTAGTCCATATTCAAGTCGCCACGGAAGCAATAGGCGGAGGAGGAAGCATGCGAGGCCACCAGGTCCGCAAAGAAGCAGGCCTCAGTTAACAAAGTTGTGGGATGCCGTGCAGCGTGTCCCTAAAGCTAAACTAAGCTCGACACCGCCCATCATTCGACTAGCTTAGAAGCTGGCGGGCTGGCGGGCTAGTACCCAGGCATCCGGAGCCTAAGGGAAGCTAGAGCGGTCAACGGGAATGCCATGTGTACGTATCCGCAGTAATATGTACGGCAGCCGTGGGCACGGTTGTACCACGATCAGTTCAATGCATCGCTCCCGCGCAAGATCAAGCGCGGCCCGTCTCGCCCAAACCCAAGCCCAAGCGTCATACAGTATATTCAGTACGTATCTCACTCACTATGTTATCGATCGAGTTGCAGATGCGAACGCAGATGCTAACAAACGCACCGGCCGTTCAGTGAACGACGGGAGCGCAAGGATTTTCGTTGTAGGCGCTTATTCTTTGAGAGAGAGACGCGAGGTGGGCCAGACCATCGAATCTTGTGTAAGTGAGTAGAGGCACAAGACATTCGCCAAGCCAGAGATAGAGGCGGTAACGCAAATCCAAAAGCAATAAAAAAACGGTTTCGAGGAAAAGAGAAAAGAGACAACAAAGAACCTGCCCATACCGCTATACTGAGCTAGGTACCTCTAGTGCTGTACCTGTACTTCAGGGCAGCGTGCCAGAGGAACGTGGAAGAGAGCTGAGATGGACAAAGAAACAAAAGATCGTCGTAGTGCCCCGTGTCCGTGGTTTTGGGTGGTGCGGACCTTGGTCTAGCTGATCCTGGCTAGTCGCTACAAGGTCTTGCTTGATTCCTTGAGCAGCGGTTGAGCGGTTGATTGCGTACTAATTATCTAGTGTAACATTAGTTGATATGTTTTCTTTTCTTTTTTCCTTATTCTCTCTTTTACCAACAAAAACATGAATTGCAGTTCGTGCATAGTTCACGCTGACGTGGGAAAGGGTTGTAAGCCTCGAGCAGACCACCAATTCGAATCCTACTTACAAGCGGTTTGTTGCCATGCTGTGTCGTTCATGATGACATGGCATTGCATTTGAACTCGCCCACCAAAAGCGGAAAAAAGCCAGGGCCATGAATCCGTATGAGACAAGACAGCACTCACTTGCATTGTCTTGCCCCGAGGTGGGTGGGTGAGACCCCAAAAGAGACGTTGGAAGCCAAGGTAGGGATAGGTAGGGCAGGGCTGCAGGATGAGGAAGGACAGAGTTTCTCTATGCTCACCCCTAGAGGTAGAGCGTGGGCGCGACATTTCAAACTCAAACCATCAGTGAGGTTCCATGTTGATCGTAGTGACGATACTGGAGATTAATACTTTGCAGAAGGATCAAAATGAAGAGACATGGGAACAGAAGGCGAAAACAACGAAGAAGGAACTCTTTGGTTGGTTGAGACAGATGCTGTAAGGGCAGGCGCCTTCTCAAGGCAGCCACCGACCAGAGTACCTACTTCCTAGGCAAGAGCGACTGGAGCACGAATACTGAAAACAACAGGTAAGAGATATCAAAATGCAGCATTTCAAATTCTAGCATTGTCCACTTACTCATAACCAATGCCATAAAGACCATCCATTTGAGAGTTGAACAATCGCATCATCAGACGTCAACCTTGTTGGCACCCTAGTCAACCCTTTGACTTTTCTCTAGACCAAACTTCCACACAATTCGCGCCACGACACGCCACGCACGCGGAAGGGACCTGACTTACCCGCTGTTGCCCATTTCCACGATAAATATTGCTAGCTCTCAATTGTTGGCATCGCCAAGGTTGGTCACTGTACCCACGAGTTCCGCTCATAGAGAAACTATCTGCGTACTCAGTACGGGCGTCGCGTTACTCTTTTTCGTATACTCCTGAAAGGTAACTATACCCTCAGCATTAAAGCTTCCTAAAATGAAAATACTCCTCTGCGACTTAAGCTAATGAGAAAACCCGCGAAGCATTGATCCATGGCTGTTTGCTATTCTTTGCTTCTCGATGTTAGTTTCTGTCAGAAAACCCCTGGAGCGGTGATATACGGTACCTTGGCCGAGGGGTGTGGGTGCATCGGAAGACAGCAACTCTGACGGGTGATGGTGAATTGCATGACCAGGGGCCTCTACCGGGGAAGGGACCCCTGTTTACCTGGTAAAGAGCTGCAAGGCCCACCCGCGGGCAGATGCAGCCATCCATGACAGTTGTCTCTAGTGGGGAGACCAATCTGCATTGCGTCGATGCCGGGTTTGTGACTGGCACACTGACTGGTACAAGCGCCTGTACCGGGGAAGTGGTTGGAGGCTAGCAAGCTTTCACACGATCAAACGCGACATTGCGTACCTGTCGATAATGTCACGCGCAGAGCATGCACACCAGATCCTGCCGGACTATCTGGTAGGTAAAAGCAAGCTATCATCACTACCCTTCATTTATGGTTCGCTCTTTCAGCACTGCCGCGGCGAACAAACTTACAGATTATCGCATGAGCTTTGAACAAATGGTCACAGACCGAAACATAATGGGTTTCTCCCCATCGCATCAAGGCCATAATGACAACAAAAAGAACAAAAGAAAACGATCAGAATTGTCGACATGGCGGATTCTAATCTTAGATTAGGAATATGCGGCCGCTTTTGAGCGTCCAGGGGTGATGTGACATGGCTATGACAGTTAATGGGCGGCTCGTCATAAATCCTACAGGAAATGAACTCACGAGAAAGGCGAAATGAGGTGGACCAAAGCCACCAATATCGTCAACGGCGGGTGGCTTGAACCGTTATCACATCACGCCGTGCCGCAATTGTCTTATTTAACGACACGTTGCGGCGCTGAGTACTACGGGACGGGGCATTCTTATTAACATTGAGTGGGCGCAATAAGCCTAGGCGCTTCTACAAAGGGAATGACCCGGTTTGTTCCCTCAAATTGACCATTATTAGTGTTTTATTGAACCACAGGTGCGCGTCCCGAGCTTAACCATGATGCTGATGGTGGAGGGGCTCCGGATTTTTGATACGATATCGTGTCTCGTCCTCACCTTTTCTAATTTCAGAGACCGGTACAGACAATCAAACATAAGAAATGAATTTATGAGGTGGCGGTCTCGGCAGTGTGGGGGTAGGATTGTTGATGATCCCTCTACATCTTTGGGAATTTGATAACTACAGCACGCACAGTTACATTTATGCCAACACTTACACCACGTTTATGCTGGCGCCGAGTCTTTCAAGAGAGTACCTCCGCCTGCACAGAATTTACAAGGGTAATTCAAGCTCCGATGGTGAAACAAGTTGCTGTGACGCTGCCGGGGTCGCGTTCTTTTGCTTTGTTCTTTCTAACCTTCTCTTTCAGCTCAAAATAGCTATCAATTATGCAGTGAGTTAAGACGTCCCATGTTATGTTGTCCCCGTCCTTTGAACGGCCCGTCCCTAGTTGTCGGATTCTTATTGGATTTACTTACTTATTATGCCCGCCCATTCTCGAAAGCTAATATCGCGGTCTTAATTAGATCCATGTTATAAATTAGCCGCTGTTGACGAAC
Source organism: Fusarium armeniacum (assembly GCA_013618295.1). Taxonomy (NCBI): domain Eukaryota; kingdom Fungi; phylum Ascomycota; class Sordariomycetes; order Hypocreales; family Nectriaceae; genus Fusarium; species Fusarium armeniacum. The sequence goes on along the minus strand of JABFER010000023.1, from coordinate 139,184 downwards.
TTGGCGCTGTCAAGAAGCTCGATGGTGTTGTCCTCGCTTTCACTGTCGCGTCACGTCACCTACTCCCAATGATACTATCTCTACACTTGAACGTGGCCTTGCATATCTGCCGGGAGTCTAAGTCAGTTGCATGGACAAGGGTGTGCAAAAAAGACGATCAAAGAGCTGTCGAGTTATGGCCTCTTCAAAGTTCGGCTCAGCCTCGACAGTTAACCCCCGGTCTAGCAGTGGTGATCATGGGTCTTGACGGCTCCCGTGACCATGAGCGGTCAGGGAAAACAACCAAGGGTCCGAGCCAGGTAAAACACGGCCGGCCACCTAATCAACGGGCATCTGTAACTATGGCATGCATTGCGTCCTGCAACTAATTTACCCTGCCATGCCTTTTTGTTGTGGTGGTCCGGGATGTGCTGGCAGCGTGGTATTTCCTAAAGCTTTCAGCCCACAATACTAATTAGTCACAGTCACGGAGCCGAGGCCTAAACACTCTAGACCCTTCACGGAGAAGTGCAGCTTGGGCCTGGGTTCATGCAGGAGCCTATTGCTGCATCTACACGTACATACGGATACATACGACATGCAGCAGCACAGCACTGATGCATTGATGCAACCATCGACCAACGGCTTACATGGGCGCCTCAAAACTAGTGAATGCAGCAACGGCGTTGGTCGACACCTGTCACCCAACGGTGCCGTGTCCGCTTCACCCTTTTCAGACAGTGCAGCATCATTGCTGCCACAAGGTTGAGCGGTGTGGGTGGATGTGTGTCTCTTTGCATACGTTTCGACCGGTCAAGAGATGTGTGGGAACTGCGGGTTGAGCTGTCTTTTGATGCGTTGTCCATCCACGCTCCAGTTCATTGTCACGAAAGTGGTGTTGCTGCCCGATGACAACCTAATGATTGATGGCTAGGGAACAATTCGAGAGGTTCACCATCAAACCCTACGTTGCTGAATTGAGAGGTTTTTACAATCATGCTTCACGTCCCTTCCTGGTAAACAACCTACGGTCAACTGGAAAGAGAAGCATAACTGAAAGCCACACTGTCGGGAGGCAGCATTTGCCTTGACGGATCGTGACCCACCTCACGATCTGATAAAGCTGGGAAAAGTTTCATGGCCATGGGGGTTGAGTCTCAGTGTTTTGTCTTGGAAAAGGTTGGAGATCGAGCAACCTAAGAAAGAACGCACGTGGGGGGCTAGTTAGCCAAAAACGATCTTCCCCCACGCAGTGAGGTTACAATGTCGCTTGTGAGCGATGATTCATACGCAGTACGTATTACCGACTGGCAAACAAAGGCAGGTCATGGATTCATCATACAGTACAAGGTCTCCTCCGCATTGAAGGACATTTTTCGGTATATGTATGAGCGCGGCAATGTTAGCCGTATTGGATGCTAGACACAAACTGGCGTCTATTGCGCAAACCATGCGTGCGTACTGCAGCCGTGGTTAAGACCCAACGTACTTACACTGGCACAAGCGCGCAAAGAGATTGCGCACAAGGCATTCCAGTGCGGGCCATCCAATTACATGTCTTGCGGTACTTGGTTAGTTGGACCCGACAGTCTGGGCCACTGCTTCACAAGGCAAGATCGACTGTTACAGCTTGTTGGTCAGGGAGCGCCACAGCAAGCCAACATGATGGTCGGACCACTTGGATGGCCACCAAATCAGTGACATCCCTTGCATCGCTACACCAGCGAAATACATGAAGCAAGAAATTCCACTACAGTAACACAGAATAATGCAGTCCTACGCATCCATGGTCGCACGTATATCGCCTGGATCAGGCCTTATATGGCGATGATGAACAACCGGGTTGTAGGCCCGGCGGCCCCGGGGTCGGATCGGAGCGTACTGCTATCATCTCCGGACCGAACCGTGCAAGTTGGCCAAACCGTGAATTTAGCCATCGGAGATGCTACAATTATCCATTGCGTCTTCTTCTTGGTTCCATGAATTTTACATTACTTCCTCAAGCTTTGAAGCAACACGGCTGAGCACTTTAAGCAGTCTTTTGCAGTAAAACTCCCCCACTCTCAACCTCAATCTGTCTTGACCCGCCTTTCCCCTCATGCATCATAAAGTCAGTCCATCATATTAGCCTCAACCCCGCTATTCACCATAGCTATCTACATACATCTCCTCGCTCGTTCACTTCAAACATATACCTACATCACTATATAACGCCAAGCTCATACTGAACATTATCACAATGGGCGCCGATATTCAACAATGGACGATAGAGAAGCCTTGGCTTGAAACGCATTGTCTCTTGGGTGAAGGACCTTTCTACGAGAAGTCTACTGACATTTTGCGCTTCGTCGACATTCGTAACAAGCGATTGCATTACGTCAAGGTCGCCGAGGGTCCTTCGTCCCTAAAGACCGTTCAGTTGGATGTGTGCCCTACCGTTACAGCTAACATTGCCGGCGTCGACCCGCAGGAGCGAATCGCTTTGGGCGTCAAGTATGGACTGGCGATCTTTGATGTGAAGAAGGAGACATACGAACTCATCCAACCGTTCGAAGAGCCAGCGAATGAGCGTATGCGTAGTAACGACGGAGGCGTGGACCCTCTCGGCCGATTCTGGCTTGGAACCATGACGGATTTTGGTCTTGGTCCTTTTAAGCCTGAAGGTACGCTAACTCACCCCGATGTTCTTGTAAAGATACAACAACCGCGGGCATCTTGTTTTCCTTCCCCGTAGTCAGTCTCTAGAGTTACTGACATGATAATCTAGGAGCGGTTTATCTTATGGATTCCAAGTCACGGGAGGTGAAGCTTCCCAATATGACGATTCCCAACACGCCAGGTTGGTCTCCGGATGGGAAAACACTATATGTTACACATTCAAGCGCCAGGGAAGTCTTTGCATTCGACTTTGATACTGAATCCGGAGAGATCTCCAACAAGCGCGTCTTCTATACCCACAATGGCTCAGGTGAGCCGGACGGTTTTCGTGTAGATGTGGACGGCTTCATTTGGCATGCCGTCTATGGAGAGGGACGCGTGATTCGGATCGACCCCAAGACGGCTGAGATTGTAGGCGAGGTCAAAGTGCCGACAAAGAACACGACCTGTGTGCAATTTGTCGGTACCGAACTCGTCGTCACGACCGCCGAGGATGACGAGGGCGAGGGCACAAGTCGCGAGTATGGTGGACATGTGTTCAAGGTTGACGTTGGCATCCGGGGTCTGGAGCTTCACGAGTTCAAGCTATGAATGAGTCTTGAGCTACGGATAGCCAACATCCGTCGCTTGTCTCGACTCGACTATGCGCGCTGAGCAACAAAAGCACAGACCTCGTCAGAGTTGAGGTTTGTCATTGAGTCTTGGAGGCTTGAATAACAATTACCCAATCAAGTTGGTTCTTCTCTTGTTCTCTTTCTGTTCTTTGTGTTGACAGGGTCTGAGCTAAGCCCAAAACCCCTGGAGCGGACCATGGGCCCCATCGGCTGGTTCGTTCCATGATACCTTGTTTGTTTGCTTGAATGCTACACAGTGTTTGCCTGCCATGCTCGTGTTTTTCCACAATCCATGGAGCACATCCGAGTCATCTCAACACATCTTGGTCACAGCTGAGACATTGTCGTCTTCCATGGCCTTAGAACTCCCAGCGAAGCGTCTAGAGCGTCACATGAACTGCCAATTCTCCTAAACTATTTCAACTGCCGACCATGATCCACAAACCTCTTCAAGCGTGTTACTTACCGAAGCGCTTGTGAAAAAACATGACTCATGCTCATATTCTAACAGCACAGGCTCGCTCGCTCTCAGACTTCACCGCTGTCAGAAGCCTTGACCGCTCTCGAAATCTAGCGCCTTTCTGGATCGGAACTTTTCTTCAAACTCGCCTGTTGTTACGTGCATAAGAACACTATATTCGATGGCTCATACTATAACAGGCAAGGGACCCCCCCGGTGACCGGTACAGATGCAAGTTTGAGAATTCGATGCTAGTCTTGTGTCTGTGCCTTTGACGACTGCATTCATACCGAGCGAGAGTATGCATTGCATGAGGCTGGGTTTTTCGTTCCCACGCTCCTTCACAGCAAGCCAGAGCAATGAAGGGTTTTCACCGACAAGTCAAATTCAGGATCCCCCGTCTTCTCACCGCTTCAATTGAAACTGAACCCCTAGAATATTTGGTCGCTAAAATATTTTGGCACTGACATATGTGGGAATACCTTCCCCGTGCAGTTGTTTTCCCCTACGTTTTACCCTGTAGCCTGTCTGCTTGTTCATATGACGAACATCGCTTCACCCCTACCTACCGCAGAGTGAGATCATATTGCTTTTCCCGACATTTCGTGTAGGTCCCTAGTTGGTCAAATAAGCAGCATTCCATCTTAAAACACCCTCGTAGAAAAGAGAGCACGTCGATCCTGTTCTGGGTTACACCCTGCTCGCCTCACTTATACCACAGCAACAGTGCTGCACTTTTTGTTGCCCCCTAAGGGTTCTCTTAATCACGTCAGGAAGAATTAATGATGAACCACGCCAGCCCTACATGCATACACCACGTAGTATTAAATGAGAAGGATGGGAAGAAGCAAAAAAAAGAAAAAGAAAAAAAACAGACAAGGTGCCTTATCATCTTCCCACCCCTCTTGTCACCGCTTCTCAAACCAAACTAAAGGATTGCTTTTCTTTTGTTCCAGCCACCCCCTGGATCCCAGACCTGGCGCGAGGACTGGCAACCCGGGGAAGAGGGGAGACTGCAGTAGGGCCCGGGGGTGTTTAGACCGGGAAGCTGTGGAATCGTCCCCGTTGGCTGCTTGCTGACCTTGACATCAATGTCTCGCTACGTACGTTCGCTGACGTTGGACTGACTACCATCCGTCAAGTTATGCTACGCCGTTGCGCGCAGAGGAACATGCCTTGGCGAGAACAAAAAAGCATATCGTGCAACAGGGTAGCTGCATACATACATCGATACATAAGATTCTTATACAACACGACGATATGGTGTTTCATATACATACAAACTTTTAATACAATTTGTCTCATCGACGAGATCATGACCTGGGATATAAAATAATGCTCTATTGTTTAGAATAAAGTAGGTGTACTGGTACTTGTGTTAATTAAAGAATAAAACCTATGCTATGACCTCTCGATCCGTTCGTCCCGGTTCAGCTCTATATGTCGCTATTCCAATCAACTCAACTCTGCTCTCCCAGTTTCCCAGTCCCTTTCTGTCTCTGGTGTTCTTGTAAGCCCTCCCTCAGGTCCGTATTGATCACTAAGTCGTCTTTGCCTTTGAAATGCATCACAACTGTAAGGCCTTCAATGTCGATGTTTGTATGAGTATGTGAGCACACGGTACCAAGCCGTCCATCCGATAGCGGGCAACCCGTTTCATCTCCGAGTTGATCAACTTGGCTCTTTAGATCCATGTACCGCGCTCGCCAGGCGCACATATGCTTATACGGCATCATGGGCGTCGGATCATGGATCACTGTTGACATCACTGAGTCTTTGCGTTCGGGGTCGTCTTTTTTGTCTAGATGTTGTGGGCTGTTCTGCTCCTCCGCTTCTTTATCGTGGAGCTCCTGACGTTTGGCCATGAGCTCCTCGTCACCTTGCCGAGCAAGTGATAACTCAACGTCGGTTACTTTGAGGCGAGGTATTGGTGACTCAAATACAGCACTTGGCTCATTTTCAGCTTTCTTCTGTAACTCATTCTCGGTAAATGGTTGAGAAGAGTTCTCTGCTTGTGGTGACATGTATTGCTTTGGGTTGCAATTGATACAATCCTCCTTCTTATCCTTTTCAGAGACTGGCGTCCGATGATTTACACTACTCAGCTCACTTCTCCAGTTCTCTACATGAGAAGGGGTCAACCGTTGAGTTGATGGCTGCTCTGAAGGTTTTTCGACCTTCCTCAATTGCGTTCTCCATGATGAGATGTTGGTCGTCTCGGGATTCGGCTTTTCAGGGTCATCTCGCGGGACTGTTTTGCGTAACATGTGCACCCCAGGGACTGGCTCATCCTGCTCGTTGGAGCGTTTACAAGACCCAGGACTCACACTATGTGCGTTATCTAGCAAGGGAGTGTTTTGAGCTTGTGGCGTATTCCTTCCATTTTCTTCATGTGAGGTACCGAGACCTTTGTTAGGTATCTGTGGTGCCGGGGTAGCCTTTGCGCCAGTTGGCCGTGAAGTCAGTGATCTCGAATGATGTTCTTGCACGTCACAAGCCTGACCATGACTGCCTAACGCAGACTTTATCCAATGGGCATCATTGTGAGTATTGACATGGGGCTCATGGGCATTTGGACGTGGGTGCCGATCCCCCTTGTGCTCGTTAAGATTAAGTAGCTTTGATTCAATCTCACCAGGAACTGCCGTGTCTCTGCTCAGGCTATGCTTGGTAGTTTCTGTTCCAACGGTCACAGTTTCGTCTTGACTCAGACTATGGTCGGAAACGGGTTGGCTATGCACGCCCGGTTTGTAATCGTCCATCTCCGAGCGCCCGTCTGGTCCATGAGGGGTCTTCTCCTCCGTTGCCGAAGAGGGAAGGGTCTTGACACCAGCTGCTAGGTGCTCCATGATATGCTGCGAGTGGTGTAAGTCTTGCCCGTGATGATACAGTTGGTCAATTCTCATTTGTAACTTGTGCCGTGACGGTGATTTCGCTACTGCTGGGGCATGCTTCACTTCATGTTTATCCTTATCCTCGTCAATCATATCCAAGTCGTTGCCTTCGACCACTAAGGCTCCCAAGCTACGTCGAGTAGCACAGCTGATACTGTGCCGAGTCGGGTGATGGCCAATGTGTGTCGCTCGGCAGCTAGGATCAGAGCATTCTTCCTGTACATGAGAAGCGCGGGGCGATTTAGACAAGAGACGATCGGGGACGCAATCGGAGTGCTTGGGTTTTCGTTCCACTTGCACTGATCTCGCTGTAATTGTAGGTTCGGAAGGTTTTTTCACAGTTCCCCGGTCTGCCATGAAAAAGGGGTTGCTCTTCACCGAGCTAGATATCTCCGTTGGTGCTGCAATAGTCTTTTTTCGAACTGGTTTCAGGAGTTCCTGATCTATTTTAGGTGCTAGGCCAGATTTCTTTCTGGTTGGACGAGTAGTCTTTGGTGTTTCTGGCTCGGATGCGAACCTTGAAGTCATGCGACGACGGGCTGTGTCCAAAGTAGCCCGTGTAGCCTGGTCGTCCTCGCTTGTAGCATGCTCTTCTTGACTCGGTAACTCGGGGATTCTGTCCGTGTGGTGGTGTTCCTTGCGCGGAGCCGAAAGCGTGGGAATACTGTGCTTGGGGATGTTGCCAGAAATTTCTCCAGTGCACTTTATACAGGAATCATGGCCGCAGTGCGAGCAGTATCGTTCAAAAGCGAGAGGTTTGGCACATGAATGACATATCTGCGAGAGCATAGTTCTGTTCTGTACTATTCGATCTGGTGTACTCCCGCCGCCGTCTGAAAACCATCCCGCAGGTCTGGGTATACTATACTGCTCAAGGATGTCCATTGCATCCTGGCATTTTTCTGTCGTGCTCACGGTGCGAGAGGGATCTGGCGAGGCACGATACGATGTCAACAGAGACTCGGGAGGCAGCAACTCTGTGCTAGCCGAGTATCGTGGGAGTTGGCTCGGGCGAGTCGAGACCTTTCGGCCATGAATAGTCCGGGGTTGAAACCCATTAATACTCGGCCGTGACGATGGATCTCGACCTTTGGGTCCTCCCACAACACTCGGTCGTTGGTGTTCACTCTGCGGCAGGTTCGGCGGTTTTTGCCTGTGACCGCTATCTCCTGATGCATGACTCTTCCGTCCGTTGGTCGCTCGCTGTCCCTAATCGAACGTGATGCTTTTGCGCACTCGCTCAGGAGAGACCGAAGGTTGTTCACTCGAGGCTGGCTTTTCTGTGAGTGTTTGCAGTTGATGAACACGTTCACCGACAACGCCTGGAGGTATCATATCGGTTTGATACTAGGATTTATCAACTCTTCCTAAAGGCGGACTGATCGTACAAGAGGTCGTGCGACACTGCCAGAAAAGCAGACGAATAGCCGTTGGCGACGGCCGAATATCAATTAATCGATAAGAAGTATCGCTATACAAGGTGGTGAGATGCGTGACATGTTGTAGGTGAAAGTTTTGAGGTCAATTGTGTAGGGTGATTAATATTAGGGGTTGAGCGCATGTAAAAGTCTGGCTTGGTATTGCAAATGAGGAAGTCGTGGGATATGGCTCTGCTTCAACGACGTCACTAAAACCTGCCGACCTTACAACAATTCAAGACAAATCAATCACTGAGAACAGACGAATAACAGTGCATTTAGGAGGTAGCACAACCAGGACTGGTATCAATTGTCACAGCTTCCGTGCTAAGATGGGTAGAATATTTTTGATGTACAAGGGCCTCCGTCACCACAAACTAACTGCACGCTTATTTCACATGAGCAGACAGGGTCTCGAGAACCTGTGTATCCGTTAGTAAAGTCAATCACAAATACGTCCCTTATAATACGCACCTCCAACTCGATCTTGGCCTCAGCAATATCCTGCTCGCTTCCGCTGCCGTTGGCGACCTTCTGGGCCTCGGCGATCTGAGCTCGGATGGCCTCAGCACTGAAGTCCTCAAGGGGGTAACCCTCGACGGCGTTGATGCTAAGGACGGAGTTGGGCTGAACGGTAGCGAATCCACCAGAGACTAGAAACAAAAAATTCCATCAGCGATTTGTTCGGACCCCGGCAAAATTGGTTGATATAATTCAAGACGTACGGAAGAACTGCTTGGAGCCAGCGGACTCCTCGACAACCTCAACCAGACCAGGCTTCAGCTGCTCAATGGAAGGAACGTGGTTGGCGAGGACACCCATCTCTCCAGACTCGGCGGGGATGTTGACCTGGACGACATCGTGGGACTTGTAGATAGACTGCGTGCGGCAATTAGCTCCGTGCATCAATTGGCGGCGATGCCATCATGGGAAGGGTCCAATTCGGTCGTATCGTGTTCGATCTCGATCCGACTTGTCGCGACGGCGGTGGTCATACCTGGTGAGGGAGGGTAAGGCTCAGCTTGATCTGCGATAACGGTCAGCCGAGTCGGGTTCGTTAAAAACAGTAGCCGGGTCCGGCTTCATTGGGTCTTGCCTTGTCGGGGACGGCCTCGGCGTAGGTTCTTCGCTGGAGGGGAACTCGGACGGCGGCAGGGCGAGCTCGGAGAGCCGCACGGGCGATGCGGAAAGAGTTCATGATGGGCTGAGCTGGTGGGTGAGGTTGTTGCTTGGGTGAGCTCAAATGAGGTCGGTCGCTGGCACGAATCTTTGCCGGAGCAGCAATTCGCGATTCGGCTAGCGGGAAAATCCGATAAAGTGGCGCACGTGAATAGTCACATGACCTTAATGGTCATGTCGACAATCCATCGCTTACACGATGAGTTCAATGTTGATTTACAACTACTTTCAATGTTTTCGGAAGGATATTCAATAATTTCTTTATAGCTATGGTCGAACTGGGACAAACTATACGACTCAAATGGAATTCATAGCGCAACTTCATAAATCTGGCTAACACCACCAACCACTCCCATCAAGACAATATCAGCACGCAGCCTGGTTACTAAATAGCCCATGTTCAATCGCCCTGAGTATAAAGGGAGTTTTCTAATATTGGAGCCTGTTCTCATACTCGTAAGCCGCTTCTTCAACATCATTCTAGGTTGCATTCCTAGCTGTTGAGCATCCCAGCACTATCCCTAACAGCACTATGCGACTGTCTTCCACTGCTTTTTAGGCCTTCTGTAGCAGACTGTCCGCTGGTCCGTCAAAACTTACCCGCAACACATGTTTTAACAACAGCTTGAGAGATTCTTCGATCTTGGCGATGTCTTCATCGCTTGGTCCATAGGAACCCTAAAGTCTGATGGAGTACTCTCGATAGAAACACTTGTTGAATGCTCTTAGTCTTGCTCTCAAGCTTCAGATCCTTGATTATCACATTTACGTTTATGTCTGTTCCTTCATTGAGAAATATCTCCATGCCTCCAATGCTTGTCCTGCCTATTGCTGTCAACTCAAGAGTGGGGTGCAGTCAATGCCAATGGCAAGACTCGCTAATCGTGTGCCTTTAACGTTTTCATTTTCATCATTTTCGTTGTTTTCTAATGTCAAAAAGAGGTTAGACGGTGCAAGTATCAGTTTTAGTTCCTCGCGAGATGAACTCATCTATCATCTTGTTCCGATGGTTATCATGTGAGCTTTGACCTCTTAAGTAAAGGTGCAGCAAGCTGTTCTTGTCCTTGAACCGCTTTGACACCGCAGGATCTACGCTTGACGAGAGCAAAAATCCGGTGGTTGAGTGGTTGCCAGCGCAGATGGCTTTGTGGGAAGTTTCCACGCCATTCGTAGATACTTTGTCGACGGGAACGCCCTCTCAGAAAGCGGTTTCAATGACAAGCTTGGCTTTCCGGGTTTGTGGAAGACTCCTGCATACGTAGTGCAATACAGTCCGCCCATCATAGTCGCAGTTGGTCATCTCAATGCCTGGTTGCTCGAGGAGTCGGTCCATTAACACCAAGGCACTACCACGATGGAAGGATGCTGGGATATGAAGAGGCGTTTGTCCATCCATGCCTCTTGCGTTTGGATCAACCTCCTCTCTTTGAAGCGAGAGTTCAGTTACCTTAAGATAACCTGAGAACCAAACGTGATGCAAAGGCGTGAGACCTTCTTGTCGTATAGGCTGGCATCACCTCTGAACGAGACAGCAGGATACTGATGATCTCGAGGCTTTCGCCTTTGCAATCCTCTGTCTCATCGGAAGACGTCTGCCTCCGTTCCTCTCCTTTCCAAAAGCTTGAAAACGAGATTGCGGCCACAAACATCCCAGTGGAGCGGTTTCATTCCTTCACTGTCTGATGATGCCGCATAGACTCTGGGTTATTCGGGCAAAAGCTGCATAAGATAGCAGCAAGAGGCCAAGGGGTATTTTCCTTCTTCTATTTTCTGATTGTATCCAGCTAGTACGATCCTATCTTCCCAACAAGCATCCTTGCAGCTCCTTTGATCTTACTATGAGGTAGTGCTGTGTGAAGGGTATAGGACTTTGTGCCGGTTGACCGCCATTATCACAGTCCTATCGAGTGAATACGATGGTCAACGCCAGCTTCAACTAGGAACTCGATAATTTCACAATATCCATTCACTGTGGGTAATGTAGAAGTGTACCACTCTGTCCATATTTTGTCGTTCCTATCCTGTTCAAGCCGGCTCATCTTAATACCCTTTCTTGATGACATCCAGTTGTCCCTCTTCAGCTGCTTACCAAATAACTATTGCCCGAACAATGGGACGAATAATGTCATAGGAATGATGGTTCGTCTGAGCCAATGTAACTTACACTTTCGCCGGCAGCTTGATGTTGCTGATCGTCATTTATGCACAGAGCGGCAATACAGCCGATGGCTTCTATGGGGTAGTGCTTCGATTGGGTCCATGACATAGATTATCGTTGAATAATCTGGGATGATACTCGAGACCATGGGTGCATCTGCATTCTGTCTTTGTCTTGAAACAGTAATCAACTCTTTAATCCGAATCGATAGAACTGATCATGTTTGAAGTTGAAGTACAGGCCAACCTCGACTCAAAAACATATATCCATCAATACATACGACGTCTATGATAATACAGTTATCAGGATGGCCAAATAATTTAAAGTAATCCACGCTTTGAACGATTGATCCATGTTCTCACACGTTCGATGATCTGGTGTTTTATGCCGAGGTCCTTACAGCACTGTAAGGAAAAGGGGCAGTAAGAGTTCTCAATAGAGCAGCAAATTGACAGGTATACAACAAGAAAGAAGCTGATGTGTTCGCACAAGACCTATAATATTGGTATGTTCGTTTGGTGTATTTTAGCAAGAGTATAGGCGTTACTACAGCATGACATTACAATACGGCATAATACGCCGTGACCCAGAACTACACCCAGTCTCCTGATAGTATTTTTACTTGGACGGGAGAACTTTCGTCCTCTATCAGAATACATAAACATACTTGATGTTACTTTAACTAGTTTGGTAATCGGCTAAGAAGTCAGCATTCGTTGAAGGTTGTGAGTTACAATTCTGGCTTTGGTGGTGTTTCACTTTGGAGCATGCTGCAACCTCTATATAGCCAGTTTCTTAGCATTTACTTAACTCAAATCGATATCCACGGCGTTTGACTCATGGTTTCTGGCTTATTTAGCTGAAGTGACTTTCGAACACCCCATGCTAACAATGGAGTGTCTACTAACACCCGCACCCGCACCCTCAACTCCTAGCTCTCTCTCTCAACGTGGCGGTAAGCCAGTAGCATGTTTCACTTCAAATTCGGATGCCACGAGATAAGATGGGCGGTCTAGATACTGTTGCTTGGGTGTATTAACTCTTTTCATTCTCTTACTATCACGAAGCAAGTTCTTGAACATATCATCACATGTGAAAGTTGTCTGAGACAAATTATGTGTGATGCGAATACGTGAGCGGACGATTCCGTCGTTCAGAGGGTTCACACAGAACAAGTAATCAGAAACAAAGTATCAATCAAATGACTCAATTACTAGCTGTACCAATTTATTAGTGTGTTGTACATTGCATTCAGCATGAGTATTGGTCAAGGTGAAGCATCCGTGGATTGGAGATTACCCTATACCAGAGGGCTTCCATTCCCCTCCATGACGACAAGATATCGAAAGTTCCAGTTTTGTTTACTACCTGACACAGCAACTATAACCGACCTGGTCCGGATATGGCTCGGGAGACCGGGTTCTTGTTGTTCGGAAACATCATTACAGAACAAAAGCCAGTTTTTATTATTTCATCCATCTTTCCGAGCGAACCTTTTTGTGACGAACGAAACGAGACACATAAACCGGATAACGAGTCTCGGCACTCGAGACACGTACAAAGTGCCGATCACACCTCGAGGCTGTGAGGTGATGATATCACACGTCACAGCAAGTTAACTCGAACTTGACTTTTTGCTATTGCTTTTATGCTTTTTGCTGTTAGCGGAATTTCGGGCCCTCGAGAATCCGCTCTCCATCATGATCATGATCCGCGGGCCCGAAACATCCCTTCAACCCACTGTTTGTATCATTATCGTCTTGCCAACTTGTAGTGGCTCAGTTACCATGTCGTCACGGATCTTCAATTGTTGTCATCATCAACAACAACCAGGCGCAGTCAAGTCGTAAACCAAGTCTCAGCCTCTGCCTTTTTTTTGCTTATGTTGCCGGCATTTCTACAACAGCTGCGTAATCCCATCTTGGCAACTGATTGCGTTCGCCAACTGTGTGTGACATTGTACAAGTACAGTATTACACAGTAAGTAACAAGGCAGTAGGAATAATAAACGTTTTTCTGCTTCCTGTTCAAGTCTCTAAGCCCCTGCCAAGACGCGCTGAGCTATGAATTGCATCACATAGTTTCAGCCATGTTGTTGACTGACTTGAACCACTTCGGAGGAAATAGGAAAGTCTACAACACAGCAACTCGAACTATCACAGAACAGACTCACTGACTGCTCGTAGCCCCGAATTCCTTAACTATCGATGAATGTACATAAGCTCACCCTCCCCACAAGAAGGCTGAAAGCTGAAAAGTGACAACGTCTCCACTGGTGGGTGAGTGAGATTACAGTCCGCAGTGAGACGGCGTGGCTGTTGACATTCTCTGTAAGAAATTACGATTGACTTTCCATATTACCAAGTTTTGGTATAACGGGCCGCTGGTGAATGACACAAAGTATCGTCAAGTACTGATGTTAATTTCGAATCGAGGTTAGCGTACGGAGACAAGAGAAGAAAAAAAAAGCAAGCCTCTTTTTTTCTTTTCTCGCTCCCTTCAATATTGATTAAAGCTCACCCAGTCTAGAAAAGTCTGGACGGTAAAGCAAATTTTCAAGAATCCACAATGGCTTCAACGAAAGCTGGAGCTTGGATCAACAAGGACGTTTCCGATCCACTCATGTTCAAATCTAAAGAAACGAACCGTTGGAACTTTTGAGCCATGCCGTGTTACTATTCTCAGCCTTGTATCCGTGGCTCACTTAGTAAAATGTTGAGCTTTGAGCGTGGCCATAGTTATGGCATGGCTTCTAATAAAGGCTGAGAAGCTCAGGCCCTCTCGGAGAAAATCAAATCTCTTGGCAAAAGATCTAGGAGGGCACATATCTATCTTGTCAAGTCCCTGATCGGCGATATTGACGACAACGTGGACGGATAGTCGAGTAAAAGACTAGGAAACCCCTCCATTGCTTCTTAAACCGTCATAGACAGCATATCTTGCATGTCGTAGGACACTTGTTTCCCCTAATTTGTGAATGTGGCTTTTTTTGGTCTTTGATACCATCCCACGGTTGATCGGCTCGTCGCTGGATCAAGGGAACCGACTAGGACGGACGGGATGGGGTTGAGTTGAGTTGACTTCACTCAGTTCTCATTTCTTACTCATGTCCATGGACATGGACACGCTGCTGTACAACCCATCCCGTGTTCAATCGTGCAGCAAAGCCAACCCACACCTCCCTTTGTAAAAAAACCGCGCACCTTCTTTTGGTATAAACAACAATGAGACAGTGACCTGACTGGGGGGCCTTTCTGAGTCGGTCCAGTCGTACAACCGGCCGAGACTTGGGTCCAATGTTTGGACGATGCACAGGGATGGAGCACGGCAGTATCGAAGTATGCGGGTCAGTATGCAAGCTGCGGGTGAGGATTTAGACGGACAGTTCTAAGAGACCGAGCGAGATGAAGGTATTTAGAGCAATGTACCTGCATTCTTGTCAATGTGAATGGATGTCTAAAGAAGAGTTACCCGCTCTTTGTCTCGGACCTAGCAAGATTCCAAGAGTAAATTGCCTTGATTGCACGTAGTAGAGATACACCAAGCAATGAATCTTTAAGATCTTGCTTTGCTACTACTATAATGCTTAGTGGTGTGTCGAATAACTTGGCTGTGAGATGTGATTCCACTGCAGCAAACGATGGCGGGCGGACATCTCGTGATCAATAAATCTAAACTGTACAGAAGTAGCTTCAAATATCTGATCATGTTGTTCGTGACTCAGCCCTTAAATCCAAGAAAACAGAGTAACGACATCCTCACCGCCAGAATCTGACGATTTTTGAGCCCTGTTTTGAGAGTGGGTGGGCTGTGGGAGAAGGATAGTGGATGGACAGTTCTCGAGGGTGAGCTTAGAGACGCCATTGAAAGCTGCATGAGCCAGAGTAGGTAGAGAAAGGCTATCTGGACATTTCCGTATATCAAAAGTAAGCAGGGACTCTGCATCGCAGGGAAATGAATGCTATGTTACATGGGGAAATGGATTTTTAGTTATGCGCTGATAGCGCCTTGTTGTCGTATCCTTTTAGGATGCGGGGTTTGGCTTTAGAACGCGGGGTGAGTACCCAGGTAGATGGTTCAACGTGACGAGAGAGGATAATATCAAGTACGTATGCGTGCCAGTAGGAGACTGGAGAACTGATATCACATCGAGACATGTCCGTTATCGCACAGGTTACAGGTCGACAGACAAAAGGCCGAGACCCTCCGAATGCCTTTGAGGTCAAGGTCAAGCAAGGGTGGTTGCACTGCCTGTATGCAGCAGTAGCAGCAGCTCCAAAATCAAATCACGGGAAACGACCGAGGCATTTGGCGATCAGTATACGGCACCAAATGATTGGGTCGTTCTTATTATTTACGATCGTCGCTGTGAAATGAAGTGTATCATGTACAGCGAGTCAAGAACAGCTCGGATATCGAGCAGCTATGATCACATAGAGGACCCTTTCGACAACGTCGTGACATCGTCCGGTAGTTTCAGGCTTTCAGCACCTCATCCTTTCATGGGTACGAGATAGAGTCGAGCAGTTTCAGGGTCCTCTGTGATACTGTCGGGGCGACGATCCCATTGACATGTTGATAGGCGACTTGACTCAGATTCATGCGCCCACCTAATAGCGCATAACTAAGACAAAGTCCATCCATGCCAAACTGTCGTCATCGGGGGATTTCTGGCTTGCATTGCATGGGTTTCTGCAGTAGGAGAAAGAGAGAAAGCTCACGAGGATGTAAGGAAGGATGCATTAATTGGTGGACGAAGGAAGGGGTGTTGTTGATGCAGAGACAACAGCACACCCAAAGTGGTTAAACGCAACCATCTGCTTACGTCCCTGAAGCAAGGGTCGATCGTAGTCGACGCAGACGGACGGAGGCAGAGGCAGAGGCACCAGTAAGAGAGATTCTATCGTAAACGAAAGAGGTGATTGTGGGGAAGTTGAATGTTTAATGAGGCGAGCATCTGGATCGATCAATGACACTTGTCTTTTTGTTGCTCGCTTCTACGATGCTAGCTACATAGCTACCATGTTGCCATGCTATTCTAGGTATGGATGCTAATATGTACCCCCACGGCTTCGGGGTTTGAGCCAAGATTAAAACGAGCAATATTCAGCGCAGTAAACCTGATGAACAGAGACGAACAAAGAAGGAGACAAGAGAAATGGAAAAGCATGTCAAAGGCAAAGACAAATAAATGAAAAGTTGGTGTAGCATTGTGCTTGTGCGTGTGCTTTGTGTATTGTAGCACTGACAAAGGGCGTACGATAAACGAAGGGTGATTTGATAGACGAGACGACCGACATACCCATCATCAAAAGATCAACAATCCTACCCTTCCTGCATCAGTCAGTGACAGTCAGACAGGCAGTGGGATGTGGTCCCCTGAAACAAAGCAAGCAATCAGTGTGTCAAATCATGACTATCATCTGAGAATCTGGTTGGCGAAGTGACTGATTGTCAGTCAGTCACAAGCCAGTCCGATGATCAACGACAACACAACACAACACGACTGCTGTGCTGTGTAGTGCAATTTGCGGATACACCGCCTCGAAAGAATGAAAGCGGCTGGTCCAGTGTCTTTTACAGTCTATGATTCATAAGAAACACTGTACATGTACAGTAAAAAACGGCATTCGACTGGTGGGAAAGATTTCATCAGTGGATCTTACTAGACCCGAGAATTCTGTGGCGGGTTGCTTCTGGAAAAGAGTATTCGCGGGTGATTATGCGAGCAGGAGGCTTGGATCATGGCAGTGCAGGGGATCTTCGCACGGTATAATCCAGCGGCGAGTCGTACTGACTGTTAGACTGTTCGGTCATCTACGGTAAGAGTCAGTGTCAGACTCACACTCCAAAGTCAGGACGGTGTGGCACACAGTAGATCAGGGCAACCTGTTTTCGGTCACTACAACGTGGATCTATCAGAAAGAGGCTGGCAGCATGGCCGCTGACAGGCGCCACTGGTCAATTGAGAAAGGAAAAAAGACCCTGAGTTACTTTGTCTGACCTGACTGGACAATTATGTCCAAAAGAAAGGGGAATGAATGAGAGACACTGATAATAGCCCGTAATAAACTCCAGTAAAAAGCCAAGACTGATACTTTGTCGGTCAGCGTTGGAACCGAAATTGCACCGCGGCATGTGTCTTTTCTCCCTTTTCTCGTTCGCTCGCTCGCCTCAAAAATAGGTAAACAGACTCTCGACGTACGTACATACCGTAATGTACGTACACGAGAGGGTAATTAATCTCAAGTCGGTCAATGGATCCTTTACGGTTGCTCTATTCCTCGGCAAGGGCTTGGAAAAGCGGACTCTCGACACGGAGCATCAGTAGCGGAGCAAGACAAGGCCTTTTTTCAGAGTTTTTTTCAGGGCACGTTTTTCATTACAGGCTTACGGCAGGGGAGTGATGGATCAATCTAAGCGCTGAAAGGTCTAGCCTAGGAGAACGAGGAAAAATCCAGCCTACCAAAAAAAAGGGCGCAAAATGTCCACGAACCTGGAATACTCCAGCTCCTGCTTGGCTTCCATCAGTTCAAGAGGATCCCACTCACACCTCATTCTCTTGTCATCGATTGGTGTCGGCGTACTGTACTTGGAAGGTAGAAGCCCTGCCCTGAGCCCTTAGCATTGACTGACACTGGTACTGACAGTGGAGAGGAACCCGTCCGCCAGGGTATCAGAAAAACTGGCTGCTTGAGGTGTAATTGATAAAATAAATGAGTCAGCTTACTGCATAAAGACACAAGATTTAGCTCATTTGTTTTTGTAACCTAAACTTGGAGGTAGTTTTTTCTGCCACCAACTAGCCTCTCAATGTAACAAGCCATGCCATGATCAAGTTAAAACCTTCTTTCTACTGGTCCGTGCCAGTAAAATTCTTTGATGCTCGCTGCGAAAAAGAACAAGAGATCCATTTTTTACCCGCTCCTTGCACGGTAAATCGACGGCCGCTCTCTCTAATTTAGGGGACAGGCCCCCCAAATCTTAACCCGTTCCTTGTCGTCGTTGGCCCCAACCTGAATCTGGTTGTCGAGTTGTACCTTTTAACCTCTTTTCTCTTAGTCTAAGTCGCGTCTTTCTTTGTACCGCGAGGTATTCATCCATTCTAGTCTCGTTGTTTCGTGTCCGATAAATCAAGGCTTACTCAATATTAAAATTCGAGTCAAACAAAGGAGCAGGAGCAGAACCCGTAGGACACCGAATATTTCTTTCACCTCCTCCCTTCCCTCTACCGCCCTTCTTTGTAAACGTTGTTTCTCCTTTTTTAACTTCTCGCCTGGTCCTTGTCGAGAATCTTTTGTCTCAGACCTTGTTCTGTTTCGCTGGAAATACGGATACTACCACTACTTGCACTGCACTGTACTAAACTGTACTGTACCCGTGCCTCGGAGAACGTCATCTGCATCTGTCCTGTCCCCACGCGCGCAATAAGCAGCGAACGACAGACACACACACCCTAACGCCCAGCCCAGCCCAGTCAGTCCCAGACACACCCACAAGCCAAAGTAGCACAGACGCCACCCTTTCTCAGATTGGGGAATCCTGCAACCTGGAAATCAGCCGCCTCTTCTACTCCTCTTCTAGCCTCTCCTCAAAAGCCCTGTCCGGCCCGGCCCTGCATCTCACTTTCACCCATCGACCCATCCCATATTCCATATCAAAGCTCGCTCGTCCGCCTACTTCTAAAAAGACAAAAAGACAAAAAAACAAAAAACCTTTCCCGGTTAACAACAACAACCTCTATCACCTTATAGCAGTTGACCATGTTTGTCTCGCTTTTATAGCACCACCGTCCTCAGGGACGCATTTTATAACAAGACGCTTGAAAGTTGCAGCATCTCACAGCACAGCTTGAGCTACTACGATACCTTCATACAACTTATACGCCCTTCCTTCTTCTACGAAACCGTGCCTTTTGAAACTTGATCATAATCTCCTGATCATCATTGGAACCCAGCTTTACCACCTGACCCCACACTCAAATCACGCATTTATACATCTCTATAAACCAAAATGACCACCATGACCAACAATCTAGACACACCCTGGGTGGCCCACGGCTCAGAAGAAATCGAGGAGGCCGACGAACCACCCGAGATAAACTTCAAGAAGCAGCAGTTTACTTCAAACGATTTCCAGCGAACCACCGTTCGACCTTCCATCGAGAAGAAGTCCTCCCTGTTGACCAAGGCGATCAATGGAAACTCGGATGACGACCTGTACATTCCCCAGAACACCACCAACACTCAACAGCGACGTCGCTCCCTCGTCAGCAACATCAGCTTTGCCTCGACCGCCGAGCTCACCAGTGACACTGGGTTCACCAGTCCTTCTCGCCCAAGCACTCCCAGCCCACCTCTTGCAGACATGGCCATGCTTCGCTTACACGACGAGCGCGCCCCCGTGCCGACTCACGTCTCTCTCCTTGGTGCCGCTGTTAAGTTGCAGCAGGGAAAGACTGAAGAGCCCAAGAAGCGATCCATTCAGTTTGCTTGTGGCGGCAAGCCTACAGCACCAGTGCAGCCACCTCGATCCCAGCCCATGGAGAAGGCCCCTTCTGCCCAGGAAGCTCCTCGCAAGTCCTGTATCAAGTTCGCATGCCCAGCTCGACCTGCCTCAACGCAAAACACACCTCCTCGCGCCATTGGGATCAACACGAACCGCAAGGATGCCACTCCCAAGGCACAGTCCCCATCTACTCCCAAGCGAAGCATCGCCACCTCCGCACCTCGACAAATCACTCCCCGCAGACATTCCATGTCACGCCCCAAGTTTCTCCGTGCCGACTCCTCTGACCTCGCTACGGATAGCTCCCAGTTCCACGAGTTTGCCAGTGGTATCACCCGCGAGGATGATTGGATTCGACGTGACAGCACCGCCGTGGCAGTCAAGTTGACCATCAATGACACCCTGATCAAGGAGAACAACATCCGACGTTTGGCTACCGAGGCAGAGCAAGAGGCCGAGGAAGAAGAAGAGCTTGACAACGACGATGACGCCGATGTCGACGATGAGGATGACGACGAGGAAGATGAGGATGAGGATGAGCTTGACGTTGACCTCGACGAGGATGACGACGAAGACGAAGACGATGAGGACGATGATTCTGATGGTTATCACACCGACGAAGAGACCGGATTCGCTGACTCTGATGATGACGATGAGGACGATGACATGCGTCTTTGGACACCTGGTGCCAAGTCTGTCGTTCACATTGGATCAGGTGCCACTTTGATGCGTCGACCTTCTCTTCACGAGATGCAGTCTGATTCATCAATTGCCACTATCAACAGCCAGCGAGCCAGCCGTCGTACCAAGCGTGTTAGATACGCCGAGGAGGCTCCCGATCTTCCCGACAGCACCGATTTCGTGTGTGGTACCTTGGATGAAGATCGCCCCCTCGAAGAAGCTTATCTTTCGTGCCTCGCAGCTCGACGAAACGAGAAGCTCCGTATCATCCCTCAGGACATTGACCCCAGCTTCCCAGCTTCGGAGCCCGAAGAGGAGAACGATGGAGAGATCTTCAACCCCGTTCACCACGAAAGTGATGCCGACGAGTTCTTCGGATCTATGGAAGACTTGCACCAGGACCGTGATCGTTCGCGTCGCCGACGCAAGAGCGAGCACGCCTCCCCCAAACGATTCCGTTCACCACCTCCCAAGCGTCTTCACTCGCCTCCCCCCAAGGCTCGTGCTCGTTCACCACCTCCCAAGCCACTCTTCAGTCGTCAATCCCCCCGCAGAGCAAAGTCCCCCGCTCCCATGCGCAAGCCTATTACTACCCCTCTCGGATCTCCTCGCTGCGGCCAAGTCAACTTCAACCTTGCTGGCCGTCCTGGTCTTACCCATACCAAGTCTCTTCCTCGTGGCGGTGCCATGTGCCACCAGCGCAAGCACCCCCGCAACAAGATGACCCACGATAACGATACTCACATTCGTGGCGCCATCGACATCGTCAAGGGCTTGGAGAGCAAGCGTCAGCGACGTAAGGAGAAGTTCCACCAGAAGTACTGCAATCGCGCTCGTCGCGGCAAGATTCCCGAGCCCAAGCCCGTTCCTGGTCGCGGTACCGAACGTATGCGAGAGCTCGGCCTTCTGATGGCTGGCAAGAAGGACCAAACCAACTACGTCCTTTCCATCTAAGCATGCTTCTTTGTCTTTTTTTTCCACATCTGCACAAGAATCGCAATGCTTCTTTTCTCCATTAGACTGCGAGACATGTCACGACGAAGATGATACATCTTACACGACTTTTTTAACTTGATGACTACAACATGTCCCATTTTCTCATTATGCTTTCTCGGCCAGGTCTCCGAGATTGTTTGCCTGTATATATTCATAATGGACCGACACCCTTTGGATACAGAACTCGGTATCGTCCTTGTTCTTTTCCTGTACATATTTTTTTCTTCTCAAATTTTTCTTTGTCAAAACTGCATAAAGCGGCCGGACAACGCTCGCTATTGGCGGAGGAGCCATGTTTGAACTGCTTGGATACCCGATACAGCATATTGGTATTACGAGGTTACTTGCTCGGCGTTGGATGAGGGAATATCATGACATGCATTTAGCAGATATCAATAACGATGATGATTATCTCTGCAAATATTTTGTGCTCCCTGTGAAATGATGAATTTTTGGTTTGAGATTTGGTATGACCATGCCATGTTCAATTGATCCTATGGGTGGCCATGTTTGGATGTGTTCGTCGTATGAACAGCTTGAACATGCAATGTAATCTCGAGGTGGCAAAATTTGCTTGCCTAAGAGACAGAATAAGTAGTCACTGGACACATTTGACCCTCTCTTGGATTGTTTGTTTTCTGTACCTATTCCAAGTTTGGTTCTAGGTATCTGTTATCCCAGACACTTTTGAATGCTGTTCTTCCAAGTGCCATCGTTAATCCTTCCACCAGTCCGATAACACCAGCTCATGACAACACTCATCGCCCTCGCAATCGTCAGTCAGTAGATCAGTTGGGGGTCAAGAGACTATCGTCTATCATAGCCATCTCTTAATCATCAATATCAAATTATATATCCAAAGACTTACATACAGGCACAAGCCACATATTCAGAGTCAAAGTGTATAGCGTGACATGTCACTATCATGTATGCCTAATATTCCAGGCATAAATCTAGCGTCACCCTTTCTTGCCAGCTTTTGATCAATGTAGCGCCTCCTACATCCAGCTCTACCTACAATCAACGACGCCAACGAAACGTAACGACGACTCTTTTTCTCTTCTGCACCATACACACCACCACTTCTTTTTATTGCCAATTAATACTCACTCACATTTAATACGTTGTCATCATGTGGATCGTGAACTGGTGTATGTATTAAAATGAACCTCTTGTGACTTTGAATGGGCTGACACGTGCTGCGTATAGTCTACGATGTGCTGTCCTCCTTGGGCCTGCTCAACAAGCACGCCAAGCTGCTTTTCCTCGGTCTCGACAACGCCGGAAAGACTACTCTTCTTCACATGCTGAAGGTGCGTCGATATCATATTGCTAGATGAATCTTATTCCACTGGATTGCTTGAAAGCGGTGGCGGATTTCGGAGTGGGATAAAGACTGACGATGGAATAGAACGATCGTGTTGCCATTCTCCAGCCCACTCTTCACCCCAGTAAGATTCCTTTTCGAACCTCTATAATGGATTTGTACTAAGCCATTGCAGCATCTGAGGAGCTTGCTATCGGAAACGTTCGCTTCACCACTTTCGATCTGGGTGGTCATCAACAGGGTACGTGGAAATGCTATGGCTTTCTGCTTTCGACATGCTTATCTAACACCATCACTAGCCCGACGTATCTGGCGCGACTACTTCCCCGAGGTCAACGGTGTCGTCTTCCTTATCGACGCCAAGGACCACGAGCGATTCGCTGAGGCCAAGGCCGAGCTCGATGCCCTTCTCTCTATGGAAGAGCTGTCCAAGGTTCCCTTCGTCATCCTTGGTAACAAGATCGACCACCCCGACGCCGTCTCCGAGGACGAGATGCGACATCAACTCGGCCTCTACCAGACAACCGGTAAGGGCAAGGTTCAGCTCGAGGGCATCCGACCCATCGAACTCTTCATGTGCTCAGTGGTTATGCGCCAAGGTTACGGTGACGGTATACGCTGGTTGTCACAGTACGTTTAAGGGAGACTGAAAGGGATACGGGGGGTGGCTAGAGACTATATCTTACGTTACGTTATGTCTTGGTCGATGGAAGAAAGAAGACATGTGACTATTCAATGTTTTTGAGATTCAGAAATTCTCCGTTGGGCGAACAAAGGCTGTGCAATTCAAATACAACATTTTGCTACAAACTAAGCGACATTGACTCCCTGACGTCCCTGACAGTTACTGTGGTTGAAAAATCGACCCCTGGTGGTATTTGTGCTAGGATCCAAGCTTACAAGGGGCGATTTTGGGGATGCTCATGAACGATGGTAAGCAGCGAGTGATTCCATGATGCGCTATACAGCCGGCTTAACATCACTCAAAATAGAAGTTAGAGTAATCACAACGAGATCTTACACATTACACCCCATAATCAGAGTCTATGGGCTCATTTGCTTACTGTAGGTGGTGATACCAGGTGTTCGATAGAGGCCTCGGTTCGCCAAGACGGACTGGTATGGGGCCCGCCTCCGTACCATTTTCCCCAACAGAATCTACGTCATGTTACTAGAATCGTCACAAGACAACCCAACTCTACTTACAATAATCAATTACTCCTTTAATTTGTGACAACAACTTGCAACTTCTTTGACCTCAGCATATGTTTCGCTTTGGTTAGCGATGGGTTAGAAACTACTCATAGGATCAACATCGTTCGCAATGTCGTCGTCATCATCGTATACTTCGCTACTCCCTCGCGATCCCGTCTACGGATTTCCACCGGAGGCCTTCGACACCTCCCTTCTTCCAGACGTCGATACTGAATTCGTTAATGCTGAGGATCTGGAAGCCTTTGAAAAGGCGCTCCAAGCTCCAGATCCTATACAGAGCCCAACCGATGAAACCGGCGCTCGGTCGCCACGCAGTCCCAGTTCGTTCAGCGTGACAAAGAGGGCTTCACAGGTTGAATCAGGGCTTGCCGACGACGTCGCCGCTGTCGCCGCGGCCGCAGATGCTACCTCTGGGGGTCTCACTGCTCCCCAGGCACAGAGTCAAGGAACATTTATCACAGCGCAAAACGATTGGGCGCCTGTTAACGAAAAAGTCTATCGCCATCGACGAGGTTCCAAACGAAATAAGCGCAAGCGCAGAAATGGAAAGGGGGCCGTCGAAGGCCTTTTAGGAACGCGAACCAAGGACGAGACCCGAGAAGGATATCTATATCAACTTTCAAAATGGCCTCTACTCATTTTCGTGTTCGCATGGCTAGGCGGGCTTGCTGCCATGTACATGTCGACAAGATTGTATATCTGGGTGTATGAGCACTTTTTCACGTGGAGAGGCCAGCGAGAAAGGCTCCGACGCAATTTACGGAATGCCTCGAAATACGAGGACTGGGTGTCAGCTGCGAAAGAATTGGACACATACTTGGGCCGACAAACGTGGAGAGAAGAGAACGATTTCGCCTATTACGACTCCAAGACTGCCAGACGAGTATGGGAGCAAATGAAGAAGACGAGGCTTCGTGCCGAAGAGCAAGAGAGCAAGGGCGAGAAAGGCGATGGAGGTAAGGCAGTGGGCGAGCTCAAGGCATTGATTGAGGCTTGCGTAAAGAACAACTTTGTTGGCATTGAGAATGCGAGGTTGTACAGCCAGACCTACTATGGAACCAAGAATTTGGTGCAGAATTTCCTCGATGAAGGTGAGGTTCCAAATCAATTGTCTCGTACTATACTAACATGACACAGAGGAGAAATGCATCAAATTCCTGGCTAGCACCAAACAGCTGGACATGGACCAGAAACGAACCCTTTTCAAGCACGTTTATGCCAACTACGGAAGAACAGCACTCTGTCTATCCGGTGGCGCAGCCTTTGCTTACTATCATGTCGGCGTTGTTCGAGCACTGCTAGATGCGAACCTGCTACCGGATGTAATCACTGGTACCAGTGGTGGTGCTTTAGTTGCGGCTCTGGTAGCTACTCGAACGAACGAAGAGCTCGACCAACTTCTTGTCCCAGCTCTTTCTGAGCGCATCAACGCTTGCCGTGAGTCCATTACCACCTGGCTCCCGCGATGGTGGAAGACTGGTGCTCGCTTCGATTCTGTCGACTGGGCACGACGATGTGGATGGTGGACGCATGGCTCCTTGACATTCCGAGAGGCATATGAACGGACGGGTCGTATTCTTAACGTCACATGTGTCCCGGCCGATCCTCACTCGCCGACAATTCTATGCAACTATCTGACAAGCCCTGACTGTGTTATTTGGTCTGCCGTCTTGGCATCGGCCGCGGTTCCTGGAATTCTCAACCCTGTTGTTCTCATGATGAAGACACGAGATGGAACTCTAGAGCCGTATTCCTTCGGACACAAGTGGAAGGATGGCAGTCTGAGAACAGATATTCCCATCAAGGCATTGAACACACACTTTAACGTCAACTTTACCATTGTCAGCCAGGTTAACCCTCACATCAACTTGTTCTTCTTTTCCTCTCGAGGTTCAGTCGGCCACCCAGTTACACATCGTAAGGGACGTGGATGGCGAGGTGGCTACCTCATGTCAGCATTCGAGCATTATCTGAAGTTGGATATGAACAAGTGGCTCAAGTTTATCCGCCATGCGGAGTTATTGCCACGACCTCTTGGCCAGGACTGGAGTCAGCTTTGGTTGCAGCAATTCAGCGGAACCATTACTATTTG
Organism: Fusarium armeniacum; assembly: GCA_013618295.1. NCBI lineage: Eukaryota > Fungi > Ascomycota > Sordariomycetes > Hypocreales > Nectriaceae > Fusarium > Fusarium armeniacum. Next base: position 113,005 of record JABFER010000023.1, on the reverse strand, counting down.
GCCCAAATCGAGAATTTCTGATTTTTGGCACATTCTGGATGATCCTGACCCGCATCGGCTGTCACATATGATCCACGAAGGAAAGCAGAGTGCCTTCCCCAAGCTCAAATTTATCCAGAACCGACTCAAGATTGAGCGTTTGGTTGAGCGAGGACGTTCAGATTCACGTCCATGGGTACGTCGAGGTAGCATCCAGACTATTCTGAGCGAAGAGGATCTCCGAAACATTCTCGTAGAGGAGTTGGAGAATAGTGTGACCACAGAAGAGGAGACGGACGTCGATGATCTTAGTGCTGTCGGCCTCGGTATGACTGTGGGCGACGGCGATGTTCTTTACGAAGAGCCAAAGGAGAAGAGTGATTCTGAAGGCACTGACTAAACGAGTCGCTGGACAAGAGGAGAAGTGTTTACGTATACATCATTATACAGTATGTTGCTCTGTAGTATAGTTTCTAAGCAAAATGGAGTTTGCTTGCTTTAGGTAATTTTAGATTGGGTTGGGAGGAATAAGTAGATCATTTACAGCGTCTTTAGTCTAAATTAAGCGTTTCATTTGTTAAAATACTAAGATAATTATTTTTCGTTTATTCTCATAATGCAAAGTCTTGTTGAATACGAATCTCAATATGGAACCAACCGCTCTCTTTGACATATACGAATACATACACTAATAAATAGATTCAATGGCTGACGCTAGAAGCTAATAGATTGATTGATTTGCAAGGGCCGAGCACGCTAACAACAGTGGCTGGCCGTTGCCCCCTCGGGATTGCTCTTTCTTTCTATTCTAAAATTGAACCCCCCTTGTACTGAAAGTGTGAACACGGTGGCGCGTACGGAAGGAGCCCAAACGGCAAGTGGGGAGTGACAGATAATCCGATTACCGGGAGCCGTCAATTACCTATAGTGGGTGCTCTGACCTAACCTCCATAGCAAATGCGCTGCGTGGCCGTAACTAAACGACAGTTCGACACGACACTTTCTTCTCTTCTCACCCACCCCAAACAAAGTTTCCCACTGCCTGTGAAAATACATTCTTTCTTTTTGGGGCAGAGAGTTTGTTTGTGGTGCTGCAAAGAGATTTCGTTCTCTTTTGTTTAGTTCAGCGGATTTGTGTGTCTTTGTTTCGCAACGTCTATACTTTCATCTATCGCCTCAGCTCAGAGTTGTGGCCTACGTTTCCTAACCAGTCTCCATACCAGAGCAGCCCTGGGCTCTCTTTAACTCGTCAAGATGAGTTCAGACTACTCTTACGACGAGCAGGTAAGTCGTTTGTCATGTCCGCGCTTCAGCATTTACTAACCTGCATTGCGAATAGGGCCAATTCTTTCCCTTCTTTATCCTCACACTTACTGGGATCGTCACTCTTCCCCTTACTTACACACTCGTTCGTCCGAGTCGCAGCGATGATGCGCTAGCGCCACGAATCAAGACCGACTACAAGCCAGAGCATGCGGCTACAGTCGACTCCCTCAAGACAGCGCGGAAGCGCAGCCAGTGGAGGATCAAGCGGGCCATCTTTGTGGTGCTCGGCTGGGCCATCATGGCTGGCATGGCCTACCTCATCGTAGTTACACAGCGAACTGTTCCCAAGCTTTACAACCCTTATGACATCCTCGGCATCTCAGAGGTGAGTCCTGCAACAACTCTATAGCTCCAGGTGCAGAATACTAATGGCTTTTGCTAGTCCCTCAATGAGAAGCAAATCAAGTCGCACTACAAGCGACTTTCCCTCAAGTTCCACCCCGACAAGGTTCGCCCTGACCCCGCCAAGAACGAAACCGTGGAATCCCTCAACAACTTCTACGTCGAACTCACCAAAGCCTACCAAGCCCTCACTGACGAGGAGATCCGCAACAACTACATTCAGTACGGCCACCCCGATGGAAAGCAGAGCTTCAGCATGGGCATCGCCCTTCCCCAGTTTATTGTGGCAGATGGCAGCGGAAAATACGTTGTTCTCCTGTACACTCTGCTCCTTGGAGTTCTTCTGCCTTGGCTTGTTGGATCCTGGTGGTACGGTAACATGAGAATGTCAAAGGAAGGTGTCCTTATGGAGAGCGCAAACAACCTGTTCCGACAGTACGACGACGAGATCGAAGAAGGCGGCATCATCACGGCACTCAGCGTCGGCAAGGAATTCGAGGAGATCGTCAAGGGCGACAAGATTGAGACTGCCCTTTCTAAGATTGAGTCAAGAATTACAGCCGATAGCGATTGTCAACCCACTGCTTCTGGCATGTCAGTTAAGGATAAGGAGGCCCTTCAAGATCTCGACAATGGTGCGCGACGTAAGGCTCTTGCTCTCCTTTGGGCTTACCTTGGCCGTGTTGAACTCGACGATCCCGCTCTTACCAAGGCCAAGCTCCAGACCGGCCCTATTGCCCGCGCCCTCAACCAGTCTTTCAACGCCATTACACTCGCCTACGGCAACATCGGCCCCATTGCCAACTCCTTCTACACCAGCCAGAACTTGGTTCAGGCTGTCGCACCTCACGCTTCTCCTCTTCTCCAGCTTCCCCACATCACTCCCAAGATCGCCAGCGCCATTGAGGGCGAGTCCAAGACTCACATGCCTGTCCACCGTTTCATGGACCGACCCGACGCTCAGCGTAGACAGATGGCTATTGGAGATGGTCTCCTGACTGAGGAGCAGTACGAGACTGCCATTGGTGTTGCCAAGCAGATTCCTTTCTTCCGTGTATGCCGAGCTTTCTTCAAGGTTACCGGCGAGCGCTTCATCACTCCTTCTTCGCTTGTGTCCCTCGTTATCAAGGGTCGCTTCATTCCTCCTGGTACTGACGATGTCCCTGCCATCAACGAGCTGGATCTCGAGGATATTGATCCCGCTGAGGACGATATCGAGGCTATCAACGGTCGCAAGAAGAAGACTATCAAGGGCCCCGATGGCAAGCTTATCCCCATTGAAGAAGAATCCATCCTCCCTCCTCTCACCCACGCCCCTTACTACGCCCGCGATCACTCTCCTCAATGGCACGCCTTCCTCAGCGATTCCAAGCAGGGCAAGATGGCTGTTCCTCCTTTCCATTTCGCCAAGTTTGATCAGCCTATCATTGACGATGAGGGCAAGCCCACCTTCAACATGCAGACTCTTAAGGCCCAATTCGCCGCTCCCCCTCAAGCTGGACACTACACCTTTGTTCTGCACGTTATTTGCGATGCTTACGTCGGCTTCGATACCAAGATGGAAGTTACACTCGTTGTTGAAGAGGCTAGCAAGGCGGCCGAGATGCAACAGGAGGATGAGATTAGCGAGCCCGAAGAGGGTAAGTTACTATGGAATTGTGAACTGAATCATTGTGCTAACTATTTATCAGATTCTCTCGCTGGACAGATGCACGTTCTTAAGACTGGTCAAACTCCCAAGACTCGCAGAAAGGACTCTGACGACTCTGATGAGAGCGGCACAGATGAGGAGGAAGATGACGACACTAGCGCGACGAATACAGATACTGAGGACGAGTCATAGCGACGCCATCACAACAGATAAAACCGAGGACGACTTCATTTCTGGAATGAAAGAAGGAATTATAATTACTATTTATGACCAACCTTCTCAAACTGTGAGCATGATGCGTATCTATGGAAACGAATAATCCTTAGTGTGGTATGTATTGGCAGCGGAAGAAGGTAGAGGAAAACACCTTTGGTTTTGGGCACATGTTTCTATACCTAGAAACAGATTGGGAGTTTGGGTGTTTACTCAGGGCACAGCGTATGTAACAACTGCTTATTGTGCTCTATTCTAAATTCACTTGATGTTTGAGTTTGCTCGGTTTGATTTGAAGCTATCTTTTAAAGTGAATATTTTAAGCATCCGTCTTGCATAAAAAACAACCTAATGAAACAACTACCCTGACACATAGGCCCGAATTACCATCCTTTTATACCATTCGACTCGATGCCGGTGAGGCTGGCTTCTTGGTTCCACACATTATTTACAGCATTCTTCTGCTTCTTCCAAATATCAGGACGTTGCGAATGTAGACTATAGGTGATATATAAAAATCCCCAACAACGAAAGCTCAGCTTTTCGTCACCCCGACTTTTCTTAGCAAACTCTCACACCGCAAACTTCGACACCCTTGCCTTCTATGCGAGCGGATCGGCTAAAGTACTTGATGGATAGTTCGCGGATGAAAAGGGCATCGGCATCACTCCAGACATCGAGACCCATACTCTCCACAGCATGGCTATCTACACGAATGGCGTCTGCGTCATTAGGTTCAAGATCGGAGTCTGAGGGACGGAGTGGTGCTCTGTCATCAGAGATTTGTGATAGACCCTCGTCCTCATCATCTTGGTCAGTGTAGGGCTCATCTTGGCTGTCGGCTAGATCAGCTAGTACGGAGAGTATTTGCGTTGTCAGTCGGTGGAAGTAGGCGATGATGGCGAGTTCAAATCGGGCCTCGCCAGAGTCATCATTGGCACGGCGAGTGGGATTCAAAGAGCTAAGCGAGTCTGACAACTGTTCAGAACGCGAGCCAGGTCGAGGCATAGTCATTGACGAATGGCCAAAATCAGCGAGCAGAGATGCATCATGGGCTGCTTCCTCTTGTTGTTCCGAGCGTAATTGTTCGCCCGCGCTGGCCCACCACATGTAACCATTGTAGGCGAACGCTGCCCAGGTAAGAGGCTCAACAACATTTTCTACTGCATCGTCTCTTGGGTCACGAACAACGTGGTTCGAGTGGGTAGAAACCCTGCGCGCAGAACGCTCATCTTCGGGTGATTCTGGGACCATACTGGGTGTTTGAGTGGTGGCTTCAAGACGAGAAAGCCCATTCTTGAGAGAAGTAAAACGTCGCAGATCTCGCTGAGTCGCCTTGATCGGTTGTCCGCGGGGACATTCCACCATGGGCCAAATCCTCTCTGTAGCGTTAGAGGAGTAGTCAGGAGGTAGAGTAATGAGCATGTCCCACAGAGTGTCCTTCATGGCAAGGATACTGTCAGTAGTGCAGGCAATCCAACCGGAGCCGGACTCGTCATCTATCACATCGTCATCATTCTGTTTTCTCTTGGATGCTTCAAAGTCATCCATGAGAAACGGGATATCATGAACACCAATGGAAAAGAGTGGTCTCAGACGTTGCGTTGAAGTTGAGCCAGGCAGTATATCGATAACAGAAAGGGGGATGTTGGAGAGAACAGACAGGTTATATACTGAAGATATCAATGTTAGCAAAAGGCCATGCGTGCAAGACGCCTGTCTTACCAAAATCGCAGACCTCGTGAACCGGAGCGTGGCACGATATTAGGATGCGTTTGCGTAGTAACGCAGCGCGATGTATGGGAAAGATAAGAGGACCGAATTTGTCCAGAAGACTGGTCAAACTCCAAGCGGGATGATATGGCGAGAGTTTGTTTCCAGGTGGTATTAGAGCGGCGCCATCAGAAGCTGATCGGTTGCGGTTATGGGCCTTGCGGTGGAAGGGGTGTGAAATAAGAGACGGAGAGCTGACGGGCGTCTCTCCTGAGAGGCGGCGGTTGCCATTGCCTGCTTTTTCGCGATTGGCAACCCAATAATCATCAAGTATACTCGTGTTTTTGCGATCTTCTGCCAATTTGCTATACGAGACGTCAGCCAAGTCCAACTGCGCATAGGGTAGACATATGCATACGCAGCCATTTCCTTCAATCCCTCAGCATGCCTCCAAGCGCGACCCAAACGACCATAGCTCAGGGGAACCAAGACTCCCACAGCAAACATTCTCGCATTTCGTGCCTCCTCTTCATCGCAAGGTATGTTGACAAAAGCGCTGAGTCCTGCATGAACGCTATCGTGGACGAAGTATATGAGGTCTTCGGAGACGGTGTGTAGTCCAGAAGGAAGGGACTTGTACTCGACGAGACCTTCGAGGTCAATGCCTGGTGCATTTTGTTTCCAAAGAATTGTATATCCGGCCTTGACGTCGAAGTGGATAAGGAAGAGGGCATCGATGGGAGGACGGTCGGTAGGTTGATTGGAAGGCATGCGAACGGAAAGAGAGGGTTGTGCTCGTCGAGAGGTAGCCATGATGATTAGATTATGAGGAGCCGCGCATTATTTTTCGACTGCAGAATTGAGTGCGCGCGAGCAAGCAAGCGCTCGAGTCGAGTCAAGTTTGTGAGGGGAAAGTCAAGCGAAAGCGAGAATATGATAAGTGATAGCACGCAAGCGAGAAGCGAATTGGAGCAATAGACGAGTTGAGTTCGGAGATGTACGATGAGAATGATCCGCGACGCTGGCGAAGATGTATTATTATATTGAGTGGTAGCGCCAAGGACAGCGACAGTCACAACGGGAATGAAGACGGCCCGTTGGGGGTGGTGTCGACGTTGATGATGGTCGTGTTGGAGTTGAGCCTGGCTTACAGTGGTTACATTAGGTGCTAATAGCTCCAGGTAGTTATCGATAACCGTTGATGGATCCGATAAGCGCTATGCACGTGATGCAATACAAGCAACGACGTATAATCTATAGCACTATACACCTAGCACCTATTTGCTATGAACCTTGATAATTAACATGGTATCTAAGTAGATAGTGACGTTTGGAATTAAATACTAGCTATAATTTCAGCTGTCAATTCACATGTCTCAGACTCAACTGGTTCTGTACTACGTCCTTCGAAGGGTGTGCTCTGACAGTCCCGTGATGCCGGATTGGACCCGAGATGCTACCTCGAGGAACATCCATATGTAGTATCCGACTGAAGGAAGTCAAGTTGGTAAGACTGATCAACTTCTTTTTCCAACTTTTGTTAGTACAATATGCAATGCATGGATGTTGTGCACAGTTTGTCTTTTAATTAAAGTAGAGATGACAGTTTACAAGAACTGAGTTGAACACTTTATGCTACCTAGGTATTACTGATGGCAACAATTATGGTCTACTCGACACGTTAGACCACGATTAATCAAAGCATGTATCAAGTTGCCTATATAAAATGACCTATGGAAATACAGCATCTTGGTATATATTGAAGACTGCTGACTCATCATTATCCATGTCCTTTTTTTATGCTCATCCTCGGCGTCGACTTTCACAAGCCAACTCCCTGTACCTGTGACATCACATCCCAACCAATCAAAACACACCAATCAAAGACGTTCCCGTCCCCGTGTCAAGCGGCCGTTTATACTAGAAGTGCCTACTATTTTCCCACCATCTTTTGGGATACTTTGATCTTGTGATACACATGATATTTCCCTCATCTATTTGTCTGGTTCTCTGAAGTGTATTTTATTAAACTTGACAATTCTATAACCGTAAACATTAAACATTATTTTACAGAATACGAAAGTAAGTTCTTAGATACACATAAAAAGGTGTAGACGAAAAAAAAGGAACCCCGCCATCACCGGAATTGATTGACCTACGGACCTCTAGGTCTCTCTCCATACTACCCACTCAACAACCCAACCCCCCGCCAATTCCTCTCCATCCCAGCTGACCTCTACCTCTACCTCACCTACCTCTCTACCTTTTTCTTGTCTCACTATATATCTACTAATCTACCTATCAGCTGTCTTAACCTTTGAGCCACAATCCTCACTACGGCCACGGCATAGACCAGCGACGGCCGCTAAAAATCGCCCATCATGTCCATCTCCAGTATCCTCACCTACTTCGCTCTTGGCTACGCTGCCTTGACCATCTTCTTCTACGCCATGTCCCTCGTCGTTCCTCAAGCCGCCTTCGCCGCCCGCGGTCTCGCTTCCTACATCTCTCTCCTCTTCGTCGCCGCCTACGGTGTCTTTGCCTCCATCTTCCTCACCCTCATAGGCAAGCAGGGTATCGCGCAATGGGCTGTCGGTCGCTCCTTTCACTACATTATGCTCTACACCACCGGCGTCGAGTTCGTCATTGAGGACCCGGACAATGTCCTTGGAACCACGCGCCCTGCTGTCTTTGTCGGCAACCACCAGACCGAGCTCGACGTTCTCATGCTTGGAAGGATGTTCCCCAAGTACTGCAGTGTTACCGCCAAGGCTTCGCTCAAGAAGGTCCCCTTCCTGGGCTGGTTCATGTCGCTGAGCGGCTCCATCTTTATCGATCGCAAGAACAGCAAGGATGCCCGCGAGGCTATGAAGGGTGCCGCCAGCGAGATCCAGTCCAAGCGACAGAGCGTTTATATGTTCCCTGAGGGTACTCGAAGCTACGCCAAGGAGCCCATGCTGCTACCGTTCAAGAAGGGCGCTTTCCACCTTGCTGTCGAGGCCGGCGTGCCTATTGTGCCTTGTGTAGTCGCAAACTACAGCCATGTCCTCTACCCCAAGACCTTGACTTTCAACTCTGGCAAGATCCCAGTTAAGGGTATGTATATCCCCATGGCCACATCAAACTCCTCTAGAAATCTAACCATGTGCAGTCCTCAAGCCCATCCCTACAAAGGGACTCACCGCCGCCGATGTCGAAGAGCTCACCCGCACAACGCGCGAACTCATGCTCAACGAACTTGTCACTGTCACAGCAAAGGCCCGTGGTCAACCCATGGCTGTGCCAGCTTCGTCCAGCAACTCAGCAACTGGCAAGAGCTCAGCCATTGACGCCAATGGGTCGGCGCAATAAACATATCTTGCTGAAGAACTAAAGGGAATAAAAAGAAAGACCATAAAAAAGGAGGAAGAACATAGGGAATTGTGCGTGTTTCAGGAGAGGAGTTTGCCAACGGGGAGTCGCATCGAATGCAAAGACTTGAGACAGCCTTTTGATACCCCCATAGACGCATTAGGCGGCTTATGCTCGGTTCGGGCTTGGGCAAAGCCGGACTGCTTGTTTATCATTTCTGCTTTGATTACTGTTTGTTAGTAGGTTATGAGATATCTCCTATTTGGTCGCATGGCGGAGTAAATAGACGTGCTTACATATGCAAATAGCCACTATCTGCTAACCGCCACCATTTTGATATCATAAGGGAAAACTTGCTCGATTTTGAAATATACGTAAACATCTCGTGTTTCATCTGGTATCATCTATCATATCTTTCTCAAACCCGGAGGACCAAAAACGAGATGCAACTCCAAGATCGCCGAACCTGCCATATCTCGCCATGCTTCCATGAACCCATTATAAGAATATACCGCTACCATATGAATAAAAGTCCCGCAAGAGAAAAAACCGCCCTAACTTTTGAACAACACAATGCCCACACAAGACTACTCCCTAAGCGCTTGCAGTGCTTGTGTCAATGATACGACCCTCAGACTTCGACCCCTCTTGAGAGAAGTCGAAGTGTTGGTGGCCGTAGGATTCAGATCATCTCGCCAGAACCGGAAAACCCGCTTGAGATCTCGAGGAATACCTTCAAGCACGACAGTAGAGATAGGCACAAAAGGACGATCCTCCATGCCCGCAGCAAGAATGGCATATTCTTGGGCAAAGTCGAGAGCATTGCGGAAGGATGAGTACTGGGACTGGGCACGAGCGCCAACAATAATGTACATCTCGAAGAAAGCGTCAAGAACGTAGATGTGTTCAGGGGAGAGGTCGTGTTGGTTGAAGGGGGCAATCTCAGAGACCTGCTGCCGTGTCTCCGCATCTGAGCAGAATAGTCTGCTGCAGTACTTGGAGTAGTTTGGCTTGAGTCTCCAATGATCAGCAGAGTGAGGCTTGGATCCCCCTTCAAAGAGCCTCCAAAATGATTCGGGCTCATCGCCATCATCAATCTCAATCAGCTCCCCAGTGAGAGCGAGCTCAATAGCAATAAGCTTGGCGGCGCTCAATTCTGTCACATCGCATCCTCGTCCCTTCCAAATATAGGCCTTACCCTGACTTGTGAGAACATAAACGAATCCTGCACATAGGCTTGCTGTGGTAAGGTCGCACTCATCAAAAGCGACCTGGCCTTGATAACGCCGGCCGCAAAGCATGTTGGGTGCTAGCGAATCGTACTTGTTGCTTGAGCCTCTTCTTACCAGGACGACACCACCGAGAGCTTGTAGAAACTCGGCTGTCTCCTTGCCCTGATCCATTCTGACCACCTTGCCGCCCAATGTCTTGGCTTCCTTCTGAACAAAGAGAAGCGCATCGTCGGCTGCAGATTCTGGTACTTGGTCTCCAACCCAGAAGTAGAATTCCAATCGTTTCCATCCAGCTTCATTTAAGAAGCTGTGGGGGGCGATGTACATCTCTCGCTCAAATAGTGTCCGCTCGTAGTGAGATGCCACCGGTGTCTTCTTGCCCTCTGCTGAAATTTGGAAAACCTGGAAACTGAGGCTCTGAATCTTTGTTGGTCCTGTTGCAGGTCGGTTCATTAGAAGCTCTGCAGCATCCACCTTGTACTCAGCCTTGGGGGGCTTCGGCCCAAAGAAATCAGTCAGCAAGCTAGCGACGTCGTTGCCCTGGCTGGGAGTTTTTGGTGGGACGGCAGACGGTGTTTGCTGAGCTTTGGGCGTCTGGGGCTCCTTGGGAGTTTGGGGCTCTTTGCTAGGAGGTGTAGGTAGAGGACGAGTGGACACTCGAGACGGTGTCTTGTTAACCTGGAGAGGCGAGGAGTGTTCGGACTGAGGAAGAGGACGAGAGGATGCTTTGGGAGGAGGTGTCTTGAGAACAGCAGGTTCCGAGGTGTCGAACGAAGGCTTTGCAGCCAGTGAAGGAGCCGGGGCTGCACCACCAAACATGGTTCTAGCGTTCTTCACAGATACGACTGGGTCACGGTCGACTTTTGTCGGGGACGACGGTTCAGGTTCTGGTAGTTGACGCTGAAACATTTTGATAGGAGATCGAGATCCTGTGCGTTGATGAGTCAACCGCACCGGTTCTTTGGCAGGCTCTGGTACATCATTTGATGAACGATCAAGGAACCGAGACATGCGGTTGGTGTCCAGCTTCTTGGGTGAGCCAGGCTGCGGACCAGCGTCGCCAGTCTTTTGAATTCTTAGCGGTGAAGGATAGTCAGTTGGGGTAAATTCAGCCTTGGAAGATCGCTTAGAGGGGAACGAGGAAGTTCGGTCTTCACGGGTTGGAGGTCGCTGAGGTTCGTTTTCTTGTGGCTTAGTGATGGGTTTGGTGAGGACAGGTTTTCTTTGGACAGCGGTTTTCGTGGCAACCTGTTGTTGAATAGAAAGAGGAGTAGAGGTAGACTCGAGGTCCTCGACATGATGGGCGGCTTGTTCCACAGGTTCCTCCTTGGCAGGCTCGATAGGTTTCGGCGTGGTAACATTGGGCTTTTCCTGTGCAGGTTTTTGTTCAGTGGCTGTGGTTCCGGAGGCGGCTGAGGGGGCAGCTTTGGTTGGCGCCTTTCTCCTGGGACCTCGAGCTCGACCCTTAGTCATATGTGTCAGTTGCGGCCCAGGAGTGGAGGGTTCTGTGACCGTTGCGCTGGCAGACCCCTTAGATTCAGATGCCTCAGGGGCCTTACCCCCGTTGGTAGCCATGGGAGGCGGTCCCCGTGCGAGCATACCAGCGAGGGCCGGGTTGAACCGTCCAGCGAGCTTACCTCCAATACCTCCTTGCAGTCTAGCGGGTGAGCTCGTTTCCTTGTGCAGGCCTGGTAAGCCCCGTGGTGCCTCCGGTGTCGCTTTAGAATCGGTAACTACTCGCTTTAGACCCTCGTCAGCGGGTTCTGGGGCTGGTTTAGGAGCAGACTTGGGCGTGGAAAAGGTCTGGCTGTGCATCCTTTTGGGACCTGGTGTCGGCTTGGGCGATTCTGGCTTACTCGATGCAGGTGTTGACTTGACGTCAGCCACGGACTTTCTCCTTGCCATTTCAGCTCTCCTTGCAAGTCCTTCTGGAAGTGGGGAATCGTTCGTGGGGGTGTTGCTCCGTGAGATGCCTTTGCCTTCGGCCTGGGCTTTCTTAAAGTCGTCCTTTTTCTTCAAAATAGCTTCCTTGAATTCATCCACCCTCTCTGTCTTTTGCGGCCCTCCAGTTTGGTTCAAGGAAGCCTTGCCTCGGAGGATGTTATCCTTCAACTCATCAGGGGCCACGTAATTTTGCGTCTTGGTCCTACGAAGAGTGCCAAAAACGTTCTTGAATTCAGGCTCCTGAGTCTTGGGCGCATCTGAACCAGTTGGCCTGGGTCTCAATGACTTGCGGAAATCCATCTTGGGGGGTGCTTCCTGCTTAGCTGCGGGCAAAGTTGAAGCAGGCTTTATTTCTTTGGGACTTATCGTCTCCTCCTTGGCAGGTTCCGGCGCCTTTTTCTCTTGCTCAGTAAGCTCTGGATCGGGAACAGGTTCAGAGTCAGACTGGGTGATCTTCGACTCGGTGGGAGTCTCAGGTTCGAGCTTGGGTGCGCTCTTGGAGAAGCCTAAGCTAGTGCCATGCATGCTAAGGGGTCGGTTACCACCAGGAGGAGGAGAGTATATACCGCCAAGGCCAGTCGTGTTGGTCTTTGTTGCTGTTCCCATTGGAGTAGACCTCATAAGCCCCCCAATGCTAACTTGGTGCTTGTGAGAAATAGAGCCCGGGCGAGGTCGAGTTCCCTCAGGAACACCTCCTTTGTTCTTGTTAAGCTCAGCCATCCATGCTGGCTGGGATGAACTAGACTTGTGATGGGACTTGTTTGGAGACTCGGGAGGCTTGTTCAAGGCGCTCTCAAGCCAGCTTGACTTTGTCGGACTCCACCTTCGGGGATCCATCGTCTTGGTTGGACTAAGGGGCAGAGCAGAGTCACCCAGAGCCGTATCAACGGTTGGAGCAGGAGCAGGAGCCTTTGGTGTGACTTCACTCTCAGACTCCCCATGTCGTGATGTCGGTCGGCTTGAGCCTGGCGTTGTCACTCCAGGTCCTGACCTGCTCTGTGGGCGAGTATTCAAAGACAGGCCAGCACCTTGGTTTGATTGAATCGAATTGACACGGTTGAGGCTAGGAGGGCTAGTAACACTCCATCGCTTGACACTGTCTGATCTCTTCATCATGGCACTCTGGACAAAACCGCCCATACCTTTTGTGGGCGAATTGGATCGCGAATTGGACCGAGTTGGAGACATACGGCCTGGAGAGTTGTTTGAAAGACGGCCATCTAGGGACTTGTCTTCCCCAGCATCGTAACCAGGAGGGTTGAGAGATGGAGCATTTGCCAGCTTCATCTTAGTAGGCGTAGCAGGCTCCTCGGCGGGATTCTCAACAGCCTTCTCGACAGGCTTTTCGATAGGCTTTTCAACAGGCGGGCTTGACTTTGGTTGCTCGTCTGTCATGCCCGGCAATTGCGCCTTGACAGAAGCCATATCCAGACGGTCTGTATCCTCGACTTGATTCTTTCGGTAAGCAGCTGAGCTTGCCCCTCGATCTGCGGTTTGACGGAACCATGAAGGGTCTTTGGATCCCAGAGACTGGGCAATCTGATCCTTCGAGAAGGTTTCTTCGGTGGCTGACGCAGGAGCAGGTGTGGAATCATGCGACCCGATAAACGACCGTTGGGTCGCATTTTGGGTTGCGAGCATGCTTAACGGGCGGGTAGATCCGCTACGGGAGTTAGGCCTTCGCTGCCACGACAGTGTAGAATAACGAGTGGGTGGTGTGGTCGTAGATTTGGTATCGACGTCAGAGGGAGCTTCGTTCTCCTTGGTCGGCGAAGAGCTCAAATCCATTGAAGTGTCAGCTTTCACCTCGGGTTCTGCTGATCTCGAGGCACTCTCGTCCCTTTGGAACCTTGGAGAGTCGAGCTTCAATGCCTCGGTGAGATGCACACTGCGTCGGCTCGAACGTGGCGAGGGAGTGTTTGCAGGAGATGACTTTTGTGGTGAGATGGATCGAGCACGTTCTACAATGTCAGATGGTGGTTAGCAAAGAAGGACACCATCAGCGTTTGTGTGATTTCAACTGTCAAGAACGTTCACGTAGCCAAGTCAAAAACCATGGGTAGATGAGTAAATAGCAGCAGAAAAACGGAAAGTAAACAACGGGCGTACGACGGGAATCAGTTGGCCCGACAAATGGCAAAGGGAGCGCCATCAATGCAGCCAGCAAAAGCCTCCCCAAGACGGAAAGGAAGGTCAAGCGGCCGCATGAGAAGGTTGAGCTCCCTCTCTTTTTTGTCTGTCTGTTTGTTTTTCATTCTCACCTTCTCGACGAGCTTGTCTTTCTCGCTTTGCAGCCAAGTATTCTTCGAGCTCACGAGCTCTCACTTCGTCTTCTTCGATCTGCTGACCGCGCAGGCGCTCGACCTGCTCGAGAAATTGGGAGACTTCGTCGGACATGGCTCTGGGTCCTTTGGGACATGACACGGAAGAGAGTGGATGTTCTAGAGTCTGGCTTCGGAGAAGGGAGGGGCACTTTGGAGAGCGGGCGTGAGCAAATGCAGTGCAATCTCACGAACAAGGTTGCAGTGAGTATTATAGAGTGTTTTTGTTTATCCTCCAGAAGCCGAGCTAGCTTAGAGATGCTGCTTGGTGGTGGGAAGTTGATAGTAGATGGGACTGGACAGGATGGAAACTGGGTCCGAGTCTGGATCAGGTCCAGGACAAGGATGGTATCATAACTGTATGCGGTGGAAATTTTATGAGCCATCTTTGACATCTGATTGGCCCATGACCGTTGTTCGGATGCGAAGCCCACTGTAAGAGGGGAATCTAAGTCATGCTGTAGTCCCTGTAACCTTCAGGTCTCGGGGGGCTCGTTCCCGCTGCCAGCCCAGGCCATCCGCTATGGTCAGGACGATTTGTGCCTGACCTAAACAAATGGATGCAACCAGCAACGGTCAATTGTCTTGAAAGTGCTGCTGCATATGAAGCTCGATCTCATGCAAATGTGCATGAACTAGGACTATCATCTTGCTTGCATCATGCAGACTCTGATCGATGCTAGGTTCGATTTAATTCAAAAGTCTCTAACGTAGATAGGTAGGAGATAGGAAACTCATCAGCCGTATCCCCGTATCCATTGTGCGCCATAAACAAAAAGCAACAAAAACGTCATCTTTTGTTTACTTTCCCCCACGACGATCCACCACAACAACAAACCCATGCCAAACCATGATTTGAATTCGTTGAAACCTTGTCACAGCCAGTTTCGTATCATACGTATTTTATGCCTCAAGCCACGTACAGGTCGGTACTCAACTCATATACTGACAGCCCAAAAGATCGGAGGAATACGACCTTGTCAGCAGTGAGACAACACAGCTGCATGCGGCGCTTAACGATGCTCTCCCGCCCATCGTTCTCGTCCGGCTTGTTCCCTGCTTCTCGGCTGGAGCTAGTTGGGCGTCGTTCGCAACTCTTACGTTCTCTAATCGTCAAGGTAGAGTGCTATTGCGGGACGTTGCCCGGCGTAACGAGTCTATTGCATCGGGTTTCAAGTTTCGACGTTTGGGTAGCTGCCTTATTTATGCATGTAAATATTCCACACCTTGCGGCTGACTACATACACACATGGATGATTTATACTCAGGTAGTTTGTATTTGCTTTTGTAAAGGCCTTTTGCTGTGACAAAGTAATCGTAGAGTTTAGTTCAATGTTGTTTGTTCAGTAAAGGAATAGACGCTTCTTCGCCTCCTCCACCACCCATGATAGTCCTTCCTTGAGATTACTTCCGGTCATTGCACTGCACGGGAGAATCTTCCAGCGATGTGTTCGTATGGATTCTAGTTGCAGTTCCTAAATCAATAGTGTAAGCTTGTTGTCGGTTTGCTGTTCTCGTTTTGAAACCTACCGAGAGAATCTCTGTTTCCGTCATGCATCCCTCAACATCTGTCTTGTTCGCAAATACGAGTAAGCTTGCCCCTGCAAGACGCTGTACCACTTGTCAGTAGCTATCCGCCCTATGGAATGTTTTCACGCACCTCTTCCAAAAGTAGGCCTTGGAGCTCGTCTCTGCAGTCTTGAATGCGTAGACGATCTGTTGCGTCAACAACCCATATCAGTGCATCTGTCTTTTCGAAATAGTTCCTCCAGTACGATCGCAGCGTCTTCTGACCGCCCACGTCCCCTAAGAAGTCAGCACACATCCACTTTCTGAAGCTCTGGGAACACACATATGTTGAGCTTGTACCTATGAAAGCTGTTAGCGGGGTTTTGATGTTAGAAAACGGAATATCAGCATACCCTTCATAGTCAATGGTCTTGATGATGAAGCCCAGCGTTGGGCTGACAGTATTGACATCTTCTCCCATGACCCTTTTCACAATTGTCGTCTTTCCCGCATTATCGAGTCCACTGTGACAAGTCAATTTCGTATTCTATCCTGCCTGGTACAGATGACATTCTCACAGCATCAGGATTCGCATCTCCTTGTCCTTGAGTCGAGCTTTTCGCAGAATTGATAACATTTTGATGCGGAGATATGTCGCAAAGTGTTTGTAGGGACGAAAATGATTCGATCTTCACTTTTCCTTTACTTTTAATCACAATTTTTGGTCTGATATGTTTCTGCCACATCGGTGTACTATCAATGTCGTTGAAATCAAATGCCTGCGGCTTTCATAACCCACGTGATTGGTGCTCATTGGATCATCACCTTTTGCTTCATAGTTCAAGTGCACCATAGTCAAAATGTCAACCTGCATTTCAGATGTATTAAACACAGCTAATTACTTGCTCGTATCATCGTATTTACACTTGCGTATTCATCGACTAATCCCAGATTCCAAGACCGAACCCAAAACAGTAAGCAACAAGTACCACGACAAGGTCTAAACGATTCGATTCCTCAACCATTCATTTGCACATTCTGAACATCATCACATGTCATCCGGAAGTTCATTGATTTCGGATGTTGGGCGTACTTCCAGCTCCCACACATTCAGGTTCTTCCAGACGCCTTGAGCATTTCCATGTTTGACAGCGTCTTTAAACTGGGCCACCTGCTCGAAATCAAACTTGGTCAAGAGGCGCTGGATGCTCTCAACTTTGGGGTCATTCTCTCCAACGGAAAAGAACTCCGCATAGACCTTATTGTACTGTCGGAGGTTGTGTGCAGATACATACTCGTAAGTCTGCCGAGGCTCCGCGCAATCCCAGGTGTAGTCAATCTCGGTACGGTGGTATATGTTCAAGCATGACAAGATCTTGTCGAGGAGGGCCGTGCCAACTAGTTTCTTGCGATGCTGCGGATGGACAATTACTTTGATGTTGCCTGAGAAGCGTGAACCGCGAAAGGTGCTCTCCAGAAAGCTCTGGTGCACATCAGTGATGACAGCAAACCCGAGAACAGTCGGCTGCGATGTCTGGCGGGACTTCTTGAACTTGAGAAATTCCTGGTATTCTTCCTCTTCAGCTTTGGACCATTTTGTACGATCAGGGATTTGGCCTGGCGAAGGAATGGCAACAATGAAGGGTCGATGCTTGTGTAGACATGCATTATAAAGGGTCCCGATCACATTACGGTCGACCTTGGGAAGATACACTTGCGAGCTCTGTCCCTGTTGACGCTCCAAGTTGATGATGTCTGCGATGGCTTCAAAGTCTTGAACTCCTGCCGGTCGAAGGGTGCAGGCGGCATCGGGAACCTTGTCCTCCTCGAAACTCGGATTCGCATACTTTTCTTCTTGTTCTCTGCGTACAACCTCTTCCCTCAACACCTCTCGGCGACCAATCTCTCTCCTAATACGCTCCGCTGAACTGAGTTGCATTCGGCGCCAGTCGTATTCTGCCTGGCTATCTTTTTGCAATTTGATGTATCGAACTGGGTCAATGAGCTCGCCAGTTTCGGGGTTAATATCGCAATCATTAGTGCGAGGGTCCTGGATCAAAGCCGTGAGAGGGACTATGGGGTAGTCGTACTCATCGAGATTCCAATCATCGATGGCCGCGGCTGAAAAGACTCGAGCGTTGGGGTCGATTTTGTCATCACGGTTCTGGGTGGTTACGACTGGGCCCCATGCATCTTCTGTGTCTAGTGGCTGGTTCTCCTTATCTTCTGTGAGTACAGGGCAACCGCTCAAGGCCAGAGAGGCGGTGCTGAACGAAGGTCGTCGTTTTGCTACTGGCGTAGAGCCGATAGCCTCGATGATATGAAGTGGTGCTGGCAAAGGAGCACCTTGCACATCAGTTGATATACTCGAAGGTGCCATTCCCTTTGGAGAATTCCAAGTGCCTCGAGAACTTTGTTCAAATTCGACTTCTTCTTGAGAGTCTAGTCTTGCTGATGACTGTTGGGAAAGGTGCTCTTCTCTCTCGACGAGCGCTTGCGAGTGGTAAGATGGAGACGCCGTCTCGATAGGTACTTGTTTCTGAGGTGCACAAACTAACTCCAAGCTTGTTTGCTGATGCGGAAGTCTATCGGTTGTCGTTGCAGGTGCTTTCTGGTGAGGAAGCAAACCAGTCGATCCGCCCGATACTTGTCGAGCGTCGTTTAATCGGCTCTTCAAAACATCACTAGGGAACAGCTGTTGGCGAGCTGGAGTGCTTGGGTTGAGAGCCTGCCTCATTCCCTGGACACGCATGAGTGACCTGGAGAGGTTGGGCGAGGGAGTATTCTCCTTCCCAGCACCGCTTGAGCTAGTCGGCGCCCACGACATGATGCGTAAAGCGCACTGTATTACCTATGTTAGGATATGCTAAAAAATAGGAGCGGTCTCAATACTCAAAGACGAACCTGCGGATGGGCTATATAGCGAGTTAGCCTCCTTGGAGACGGGAACTGGCAGAACAAACAGATAACAACGGGATCGGACAGAGGAGAGAAAAAAAAAGAAAAGAAAGCAACAACTCCCTGCACACGACAGAAAATATAGCAGAAGTGCTCAGCCTGTTGTGTGAATGTGGAAGGATATGCACAGGTTTGGTGTTGAGGAATCACACTCGTTTGCCCTGTGTGTTAGAGATACAGTGAAGAGGCCCTCGCTTGCCCGTTGCCGTGTGAATTATTAGGCAGGCATAATAAAAGCCCACTTGTAGTGAATGATACAGCCTTAGGGAGTCAGATACCGAAGGAGAAAGAAAGGGGTAGAAGGGCGAGTGATAGCTCCTGCCTGCTCCTGCCACCCGTCAAGCAATGGCAGCTTTTTTATGCCCGATTCGGTTCTAAGTCTCCTGTTCGTAAAAGTATACCTACATACCTAGCTAATAGCCCTGTCTAACAAAAAGTAAAGGGAGAGAGAGCCCTATCTATGTACTACCTATTTACTGAGCTTGACTACTGTTAATCCCTACTGTTGCACTTATAGGGTTCTACTGTCAAGGTTACTTACTTACTTACTTACTTCTCTTCTTACTGGGATGTAAAGTGTTGGTCTCGCTATCCATGAGAAGCAAAAGGCAGTTAGTTGGTTAATGGCCTGATGTATATATTAATTACGGGTGAGTGCATATGCACCAAGGTAGTAAGTGCAAACAAAGTTGATGCTCAACTCGGACGACAAGTGACCACTGTTCATACGAGAGGATATTTATTATCACGAATAGCTGGGACGCAAATACAGAAATGAAAAATAACAAAGTAAATTCAGGTGACAAAGGAAATCGGGTTTGCAAGGCTCTGCTGTATCCTATCTAATATACTACTCCCAGGGTATATCCATCTAAACAATGTTGCGATCTAAACAAAAATCCAAACTCCACGTAACCAAGGAACACTGGTTCACTACTCTTCATCTTCATCCTCCCGGATCAAACGCTCTCTGTCCTCCCGCAACTCGGCCCAGATGCCCTTGTCTCGGTGGCCATGAGTCGACAGTCGTGATTGTCCCATTGAAGCTCTGCTTTGTCCGCCGTTGTTCGAAGAGCGGCGAGAGTCTCGCAATTGACTCTTCGGGGGAACCGGTGGAGGCGCCAAGCTCTGCTGAGAGCGTCGGAAGCCAGGATGGTCAGAGTAGACGCTTGAGGCTGCAGCAACCGAGAAAGAGTCTGCGTCCCGCTGAGTCTGTGTTCGTGATGGTGATGCTTCACGAAATTCAGACCCCGGATTGAAGCCCCATCTTTGACAAAAGTCCAAGTGTGCTCGGTTATCAGCAAACGTGGTAAGAAGAGACTCGTTGTCGCTCCCCGTGTTTGGCACGGCAGTGTGACGGCGTGTAGATTGGCCTGAAAGCACAGACTGTGGGGGAGAGAATACTGAGACATCCTCCCAGATTGACTCGGCAACATCATCGCCAGAATTACTGTCAGGCGGAGTGGGCTCTCCATACTTGCTGGCCAACTTGAGCGGTGCTGGAATAGCACTTGAATTGCTGAAAGTAGAGGCTGTGTCGAAATCACTCTGCTGTCGGTCGCCCACTGGCACTCGTCCTGCATCTTGTGCATAGTCGCGAACGGCAGGGTGCATGTCCTTCTCAAAGATCTCCCGGCGCCTGGCTTCTGTCAAGCCTTGCCTTTGCATTTGGCAGTCCAAGTAGATCGATGCTTGGCAGGTTTCGTCGTTGTCCATCCACTGTTGGTCGTCGTCGTCAAATCGACTGCCATGGTGGCGTGTGTCTCTGCTATCATAGCTGTCTTCCGTGATGTAGCTCTGCCGAAAGTGTTCCTCGTGGAATTCTCGTCCTTGGCGAACGTGAGCATCATCTGCTTTGTGTGCTCGCGATTCTTGGTGGCGACTTGACCTCGACGAGGCTCCTGCTCGGCGAGAACGCTGGCGGCGATCCCTCCTCCAAGCGTCGATAATCACATCCAGTTTGTCAAGTTCCTGGCGGATTTCAATACTGTCTGTCATAACAGCCCTGCGAACGTCAGCTTTGAAGTGTCCAATCCAGGACTCGACCACTCGAAGCAATCTCGGCATTGGACGGCGTTGGTCAACATGACGTTCACGTCGCCCGATCATGGAAGCTCGTAGGTAGGCCAGCGCGTGAGGTCTGCCTCCGATGGCTGCCATGATACAGGCCTCGCATTTGCTCCGGACTGTGTTCTGGTTGGGCGAAACGCGTTCATAACCAAAGGCGGCGTTGAACGCATCTCGGCTCATCCAGAGTCCAGTCATGGCGTCAATTCGATCGAGCCAATTGGTGACAAGATCAGGAAGAGTGTTGCGTCGACGCCATTCACGATAGCGATGAATACGTACAGTACACTCAAGCGTGATAAGGCCCATCAAACGCCGGATCAGCTTGGAATCGAGGTCGCGATGGAAATCGCAAAGGCAAGCAGTTGGTCTTCCATCGTTTACATGTCTGGGCGTGAGGCTCAAGTTCTCCAACCCGGATGACAAGCGCTTCCAGATGTTCTTCGAGCGACGGTTGGACTTGTCAAGTTTGACTACGCCGTCAAACTGTGACTGTAGCCACTGTTGGTCTGGCATGACTACATTGACGCCTGGGTCCATCCATAGCAGTTCCGTGAGTTGGTCGAGCTGATGATCCGAAATGTCACCGAGCGGAGTGTCGTCAAACTCCTCCTCAGGGTTGTGGTTCGCACGATTGTGTGCCATGGTGAAAACTGTGGTACAAAAAAAAGTAGAATGAAAATGCTTGTTTAATATTGCTTTTTGTCGATGCAGCAAATAAACTTCGTCTTCAGGTGTTGTTGAAAGTTTGTATGAATAACAGTCCATCCTTCACCAGCCACCACTGCTTGTTATATACCCGCTTGATGAGTGAACATTGAAGCCCATCATGGTGGGTTGAACAACTTGTCCAGCCTTTGTGAAAGAACATCGCTTTGTTGGTACCCTCCCAGCTGTTAGCAGAGAGCCGAACACTTTGTAATGTTCCGCACACCTACCTATGGCATATCGAGAACAGGTCCGACATTGCCCAGGTGTGAAGCAACAGCTCAAAGACATCACATGTAGGATATTGTGAATGAATGGGCGAATCCGTCAGTCGTCGGTTGTGGTGACGCATAGTTCTCGTGGAACATGTCCGATTTTATTTGTTCTGACAAAGGGAACAAGAAATAGTATGCTCGTTCGCATATTACTTGAGCCAACATAGGCCCATCAATGCCTTCCGTTGAAATGCACATTCCTCCCAGTCATAGCGTTGCGTAAGATGCTAACTGCCAGTGATAACTCCCAGTATAAACAGAAAAGGTAACGAGAAAACGGCGAATGTGGCACTAGAATACAAGAGCAAAATTGGGTTGGCGTCACACAGTCAATGCTATCCGCGCGTCGATACCTATCCCTTTCATCGCAACGCCATGGAAATCCAGAACTCCTTGATCATGCTCATATGTCGTTAGTGGGGTATCAGACGTATGTCATCAACTTCGGACATATTGATTCCGTTGCTCCAGCCGTATCCTCTCCTGGCGGATCTTAGCAGCCTCTGTCCCATCATCGGGCTGGGCCATCTCTTTGAGCCAAGGATGTTGCAAAGCCTGCTTCGCGGTGATGCGATGAGCGGGGTCATACACAAAGATTCTCTTAAGCAGATCGACAAAGTTCTTGAGGAAAGTGTTATTTCCAGGAATAATTTGCTGTTACCTGTTAGCTTGATCCGCATGGTACTAGGGCGAAAGGTTGCTCACATCGAGGTGCTTCATGGCCTTGACGAACCGACGGGAACCACGAGTTGTTTCGTGCATAGGATAGTCGAGCTTGAGGCGTTTGAAGTACCTGGTAAATGTAAGCAAGTATACAAAAAGTGGAAATAGAAGAGATGCTTACTTGGAAGCAGAATTGCCGCCACTGCGAGTCGACATCTTGTTGACAGCTTGGACAAGATGAGTGTCGATCCGTGATCCAACTACCGCCTCCATCATTGCCAGATGCTCGAGATTATCGTGTGTCTGGAAGAGAGCATCACCCGTAAAGAACTCAACCAGGATGCATCCTATGCTCCAGATATCGCATGGGAATGACCATCCCAGACCCAGGATAATCTCTGGGGCTCGATAGTGGCGTGTCGAAACCACCGAGGAGTGGTACTCATCTTGGAAGGTAGCGGAGCCAAAATCGATCAAGCGGATCTCCGTATCGAGTAGCACACGGCGTTGTGTGGCCTGACGGTTAACGGTGGTAGAAGAAGAAGGGATCTTGCGGTTGTAGGTAAATGTCTGATAAGCATGGTCGCAGAGCAAGATGTTCTCAGGCTTCAGATCTGTATGGATCAGATTGAGATCGTGCAAAACTGGAAAAGGTCAGTAAACGATTATTAAAACTTTATATCTCAATACTCACAGGCAACGCTGGTGAAGAGTTGTCGGGCGAAACTCTGAATTTGACTGTTGGGGAATGGAACAAAACCATTGCCCTTGAGAAAGTCAAAAACACTTTGGTCCAACAAGTCCATAACGATACAGATGTGACCGCGATAATCAAAACAGTCTCGTAGATGGATGCATCGGTTGCGGTTCTCCTCGTCATTTCGTTTGAGGGTCTCAAGAACGCGAAGTTCAATTCTGGAGGCATCTCTGTATTTCTGGACTGATCGAATGATTTTGACGGCCACGGCTTTGTTGCGTTTTCGGTCGCGGGCTTCAACAACTTTGCCAAAGGTTCCTTGACCCAGGAGGCGAACGATTTGATCTATCGAGATATTAGACAGGTAAAGAACGAGACTTGATTGTAGCTTACATTTATCTGTAAGTTCCGCTTCAGGAATAACAATGTAATGGCCATCATCGTCATCAACCTTGATGTTCTTGTTGTAATGTCGCTGTCAAATTATGTCAATAAACCATCACTGCATTTCAATTAATGTGGAGTAAAAACTCACGTCATGGATAACCTGAACAGTAACCTCGCCAGCCTTCTTAGGAGGGTAGGGTGGAGGCTTGTATGTGAAGATATCTCCAAGGCCATCAACGTCGCGACGCTTGGCCTCGTTAGCCACCTGCTGGCGGGTGCGCTTTCGCTTAAGGGGAGCCGCAGCTTCCTCATATTGGCCATTGGAAGAGAGTGAAGTTGGGGCAGTAGTATTGACAGCAGAATTGGTACGGTCACTGCTCGAGTTGGACGAGCCAGCGGGTGTTGTAATCTGCGCTGGGGTGTTGTTTTTTGATTCGAGGTATTTGATGTGGTAGCCCGAGGCCTGTACAGTGCCAGTCTCATCGTTTTGTCTCCTCTTCTTGGCCGCCTGGCGGTTTGTGGTGTCGTTGGGCGCGACAGCGGTACTATTGGTAATTTTTCGGCTTGTATTCGCTTCAGGTTCAGGCGTATCATCAATAACGATGATTTCCTTGGGAAGGCCGTTTTTGTAAAAAGTATTCCAATCGGGTTCGCGGGAGCGGCGACGCTTTCTCGAGGGCTCCGCGTGAGAAGCAGGAGCAGTCTCAGGCATGGTTGCGGTCGAATAACCCGCGTCGTGTCGCGGGCTGGGTTCCTGGGCGTGATGTGTAGAGCGAGAGGTTGATGAGTGCGTCAGGCCTATGCCATTCGATCCCGTGGAGGAGTATGCCAAAGGCGAAAGTTGGTACGGAGGAGGCAGAATAGCACTGTGAGAAGGCGAGACAGCTGAAGAAACCGGAGGAGGTAAAATATTCTGATTCGAAGCAGCCGAACGATAGGAAGCGCTGGGATTTGGCTGGTAAGTCTGATGATGCGAATGCGAATGTGCGTATGATTGAGGATAATGGTGAGGATGGTAGTGTGGAAGCGTGGCCGTGGCCGTGGTAGGTGTTGACATGATGATGGGGAAGGAGCCAAAAGCCACCCAGGGCTCAAATACAGAAGATGTAGGTAACGATCACGAAAAACGAAATTGAGGTATATGCAAACGAGCCGTGACAGAATCGAACGGTGCAGGAGACCGTACAGATCGTCGAGTCGATTCGTATGTGAAGGTTTTCTCAAGCCTCATGTATTTACAAGTGAGTGCGTCGTGGAAGGAAAAGAGGAGGAGGAGCGATGAGCGAAGAGAGGCGAGATAGAACGAACGGGGAAGGGGACCCGGGGGCGTCCCTTCCAGGTTAGTGGTTTTGGTTTGGTGTACGATGATTATGGTGGTGACGGGAGGTGGAGGTGCGGCCGGGAGAATGAGAGGCAGTTTTAGAGAGTGGGTAGACGGACTGGGCTGGGCTGGCTGGGCTGGGCTGTGATGAGATGATGAGGATGACCACCCAGTGGAAGGCTCAGTGGTATCAGAACGCGTTTAGGGGCATGGCTCAGTGGGCTGGCGCCTGGAAACACACTGTGGGCGGGTCCTGTTGTAGCGCAAGTTTTGTGCGGAAGCTCAGGGCTGTGTCGGCCTCTCGCTCAATCTTGGTTTTTGTCTCTCAGCTACCGCCAACTGAGTGTGGGGATAAAGGAAGAGGCGAGGGCAATAACAAGAAGGAAAATGAGCATCGGTTGAGTGGAGTGACTTGAATCACAAATCTGCCCCAAGCTCGGTTGAAGGCGTCACGGGCATGTCTTGGAAAAAGGCGTTGGCCATAGGTTACTGGGTGGCCGGGGGAGTGCTGGGACAGACTAGAGAGTATCCATTCGGGGGTGACGTTGATTCAGATAAAACATTCGCTTCTGAGTGAGTACATTCTACAAGGCGGTGACGTCTAACGATAGCAGGTATATCCAATGTGATCCTCAAAGAGGACCCAATTTGGGTGTGGATTTGTCATTTGTCACTCAGGTCGGTGTTGTCCTGTGTTCTGTCCATTCGGGTTACGATTTTGGGTACAAGACAAGGTGGAATTCGTGGAATTTACAGAGGTACTTTGTTTGGTGTGTGGCGGCGTTATGATCCGGCATGAGATGGGAAGGAGGGTGATCAGTTAAGGGTATCTTTAGTTGGTACTATTACTGCAAGAACATCAAGAAAACCAGGGTCCATGAAGGGTCGTTTTGGGGAAAATGGCCGAGTGAGCGAGGCGAGGAGCAGATAGGCACATCCAGAGTGATTAACCATCCTTTTTAAGTTTATAGCGAGTAAGCACAACAGGTACAGCAGAGTCCAATTCCGAGACCATGTAAATGTGTCCCGGTGAGTTGTCAAGGAGGTAGATAATGTTGGCAGGTTCAATTCAATCATGTAGGGATATCCCATATTGAATTCAAAGCTCTCAACTCAAGGCTTTTGAGCTGCAATATCGCTTGATGGTCCTAGGCTGTCTTACTCTTGAAAAGGTTGTTCAAAGGGCGGCAGGACGGGTAGGGACCAACGTGTGACGTGCCCAAATAGACGCATATTACAGTGCACAGTACCCACAGTATCCGTAGTGTAGAAGGATTAATGGAGGTCATAAATAATCACAAAAGATCTGAAATAAGAGATTATCCACCTCACAAAGGGCTTAGATTTAGGTTCGTTGATTATCACCAAACAGTTTAACATCTTGTCCGTTTTACTCTACTAGAAAGGTTGCCTTGCTTCTGTCAATTCCAAGGCTCTTCTCGTGTCATGATGGTAGGAGAGGATGGCTTGAAAGGAGGGCCGTTTCGTGACTGAAGCGGCAGGTACAAAGTCAATGCTGACCCACAGGTACTGTTTCCAGATCACTTGCTTGTTTTGGTGTAATCTGCAGGCCATAGTACCTCAAAGGTTTCATGATGGGAGTACCTTCCGCTCACTCCTTCCTTGAACTTTAGACTGACTGTGCTGCCCCAACCAAAAGGAAAAGGAAAAAAGAAAAAACACAATGCGCCTTAACCCTCGCTCACATTTTCACTTATTGCATCGCAGAACTGGCTAATATTACTCTTCCTATTTCCATTTGAATCTGCTTCTCCAATTTAAAAGAAATCATCAAGAGATACACAGCGGACCAAAAGATACTACGCTGCAATGCTCGATATACGTCATGAGGCCCATTCACGGGCAGGCACGCCATGGCTACTGTACCGTACCTAAGCTGAACACGACCCTACAGAAACAAATCCACACACGACTGAAAACATGTACCTTATCCTTACCTATCGATCTCAAATTAGAACGTGAACAACCATATTCGCTCCTTTTCTCCAATTTGGAATTTTCTATGATGCTGGTGATGGAGCCTTTTTCATTGCGGTCAAGTCAGGAACGCATTGCAAAATATACTTCGGTTCGCCCGTTGGTACCTCTCCGCGGCTTGAAAGAAAGTTCAACTTTCATCATCTAGGCGAGTCTAGCTGGGCACTGTATCTACCACATTTCGCCCCGGGGCAGGGTGACGCCGGTAGTGGGCCTTGGCCAACCCTCGACGATTTGGCGACCCCGTGCCTTGTCGTCTTGAGTCTTGAAGTGCTTTTGTGCTTTACGTGGTTATAGTTCGCTCATGATCTTTATATCAGATGGGTTTATGGACGCGTGCAGCGGAACTGGCTATCAAGAGCATACCTGGTTCCCCTGTTTAGTTTGTCTTGATGTTTGTTCTCAACGGTTATGGAAAGCAACTATCAAAGCCGTCAGCCGTCGCCCTTCTGAGACCCCAGACAATAAGGAACCCCACATTTGCAGAGAGGGCACCAGTCTGTCTCGAATGGATCCGGATTCGCGGCCGTCGTGGTTCCAGAGCTTTGCACCACCTTTCAGCGTCCAGTCAGTGGGAGGTCGTCTAGAGTTCTACCGACCCATTCGTTCGGGCTGACTGAGAGGCTCGGTCACCTCACGATCCTCGTCCGACATTATTCGTCGCAGCATTACCCTACAGCCAAACATCAAGCTTCTGTGTTGAGTGATGCAACACCACCAAAACGTGCATTCAATCAAATCAAACTCAGCTGTTAGTGCGAGTAGTCCACCATCGCGTGAAAGCCTGGTCATCTCTGCTGTCGTTAAGTGCATGAAGTTTGGTCGCTGTTATTCACACAAACGCATGCACGCCAACTACCACTTGAGTTAATCACTGGAGCGGCATGTGCCCGTGTCCACTCGGTGATGGATCCCTACATCCGGTTGTTGACCCCAGGTCCCTTCAATTTGGTTAATGAGACCGTTTGATTCTGGGACTTCAGATGGGTCTCTAAACTCACCCATTATTTCTCCTCTGCTCCTGGATAGCTGACAATTACCAGATGTTCAATGTGAGCATTGTTGATTCTTCAGCGCTAGATACAAGACCATTACATCCGCATTTAGAACAGTAAAACCATTGACAGCTAGCGGGGCATACTCCTGGTTCCTCTGTACGCCACGACCAACTGACGGGTCTGTCAGGTCGTCATTCCCCATTGGCTGCCCTGGCTCTATTCTTCACTTGTTGGCGCTCAGTCGTCCCTGGAGTCGGTGCTTCTCCCGTGCACTTAACGATTCATCTGCCCGGACATTTGAATCGCAAGACTTATCGTTTACAGCTGTCATGCCGTGCTATTCATAGTTTCACTAAGCTGAACCGATACGCTACATACTCGACGAGTCCGTTAGGCAAACCCGAGATTGATCCAAATTCATTTACTCTAGAGTTCGTATAGCACAGCAACTCGCAGATGCTGCTGAGCTCGGCGTTTCCTATTTAGCTTCAGGATG
Organism: Fusarium armeniacum; assembly: GCA_013618295.1. Lineage (NCBI taxonomy): Eukaryota > Fungi > Ascomycota > Sordariomycetes > Hypocreales > Nectriaceae > Fusarium > Fusarium armeniacum. Next base: position 84,856 of record JABFER010000023.1, on the reverse strand, counting down.
TCCAAACAGTCTCAGCAGTGGCCCCTTCTACGCAATCCAAGACGATTCAAACCATTTATGCCCCACCTCAGAATCGTCACCAAACGTGACATCTAGGTGCTTCTTTCAAAGGGTTGACTGGGTCGTGTCCTGTCATTTCGTAAGAGGATCTTGACACAGACACTTATGCAGTAGACAGACCTGCACAATTATTCGTCCTTGCACGATGAGTACAAAGACAGTTCTGGAAAATTATGGCATCTTCTATTTGTTCCAACCTGCAGTCCGACCATTTGTCTGGCTTCATTCCTTTAATCGGCGAGAACACGTCTGCTTAGCACTTAACCTAGGCTAGCCCTGTCGATCGGTGGCGAGAATCCTGACTACGTCTCCCGTGTACGAATGAAGGAACAAATAAGCCCTCGGCTGTTACTTGGTGATAACAACGGTTTGGATACTATCAAATTGCATCGCGTTCAACGTCTCGAATTTGGCGTCAATTTTAACGCCATGTGAATCGATTTCCGCATTTCGATTACGAGTCTTGTTGCCTGGTTATTGTTCCTTATGGCGATAAGTTTCCAGACAAAGAGGCTGAGTCGGGAATCTTTCACAGCCGAACATGTCTTTTGGTACTCTGTAGCCGGCTGGGCTCCGTCCGTGAGACATTCTATTCGTATCACCGGCGTGTCCAGGACCCAGTATCATATCGAGGCAAGATTCGTTATAAGTCCATTTTTATAACTACTGATGATACAAGCAAGTCTAGCTCTATCGATTAACCGAGCTATCTACAGATTGGCAACCTTTTCTCCCTTGCATTCCGGCTCACTCAGCTCTGATACGTAAGAAGTCTATCTATCCTGTAAACGCCGTCCCTATGGTTGTTGAACCATCTTTTGATACCATCGAAACAGAAGGAGTATTTTTTGCTCCATTGTATTTTCTGAGTGTTTGGAATACTCTTGGCTTGTTTACCAAGCAGACTCAGGTCGCCGCATGCCTTGGGCGAAACCATCAGCTTGCCACGGCGGTTTGAGTGATGTATTCACTTTTCCGATAACCAAGCTAAGCTTAGCTCATGTGTTCAAGGTCGAGTGGCTTTTTACAGTCCACGGTTGAAAACAACCTTGCCATCCTTGCCTCCCTTGCCATGGAATTCAGGCTCGAGTGATTCGGCACTGACTTCCTGGTACTGGGGGAAAACAGCCAAAGCGAAAGGAAGAACGGCAAAGGAGGTGGCGGCGATAAGACCCAGGTTGATACCAAGGGGAATGCCCTTGACAAGTGCTGGTCGTGCACGCACCCACTCCTTCTCCATGAGGTTCTTGTACCAGGCCTGCTTACTCTCGATATAGTACAGAACCATTGGGGGGAGGACCATGATGGGAGAAGCAGTGAAGACTCGGCTAGCTGCGGTCTGGTATACAGCACGCTTAGCAGCAGATTGGGACTTGCCCAGCGAGGGAACATCTCGCTCTGACTTGCCTTCAGCGACGAGCTTCTGCTTGTCATCCTCTGAAAGCACAGGTCGAACATCGATACCCTTGACAATCTCGTCGCGGCGCATGAGGTAGGTGTTGAGACCGGCAGCCGTGGCGACGGCGGCGAAGGGAATGAGTCTACCGAGGATGTTACGGGTGGAAGGTGAGACCTTGAGCCGAGGAACAATAGCATTGAGACCGAGAGCAACAGAACAGGAAGCTCCGACAGCTGAGAGGTAAGACTTGATCAAGACAGAAGTCGACATGGGAGACGACTTGTTACTGTTGGCGGTGTTGAATGCGACGTTGAGAGACTGATTGAAGACCTGCCATCCCACAATGCCAACTGTTCCCATGCCGGGCTGTAGCATACCTGCGGTGACGACGAGGTTGGTGAAGACATAGCAGGACATTCGGAAGGGGAAGAAGATGGGCTCGCCGGTATCTGTTGCACGGTTTCTCGTCAGCTGTGTTACAATCGCACATGTCTGCCAGGGCCATATCTACCAGGGTGCAGTGTAGAGTCGACCACCTTCTTCGCATGCCACAATGCTGGCGACATGTGCTCGATTTTGCCGGTCTTATAATCCGTTACCAACTTCTTGGCCGCCTCGAGTCCGGTCTTGCCCGCGAGAAGGGTCCTGGAGATTGCGCCAGCTCGGTCAGCTCATGATACTTGGAGGACTGAAGCAAGAAATGCAGCAATTGGACTTACGAGGGGTCTGTAATGCCCATAGTATGGCGCACCCGTCCCATATATGTTCCAAGATCATGCTGGGAAGCGGGAAGTTCCCGCGAGCCAGGGAGCGAGGCCGACATGTTCTGCGTATCTTATCGTTTATAGATTCCGATATAGAGTCTTTGTCGGAGGGGGAGTTGCTCGCGAGCAAGAAGATGACCGGCGACCGTGAGACGAGGATGGCAACAAAGACCCAAGAAGATAGGAAAGAAGCGAGCTGCCCCAAAGTAAATTAAACAAAGGTCACTAATTGACCGCTAGAGGGGGTTCCTGTGGACTAGAAATGCCCGAATGACCACCAACGTGGGACAAAAAAAATCCGTGGAGGGGAGGTTGTGAATAAACGCGACGATAAGCTAACGTAGCCGCACTCAAGGCCCGCTTTCGGAGTCGGCAGCTGGATCACTTTACGTACATGCAGACCCCGGCCCGGCCTACGGACGCGGATCGTGGGGTTGCATATTATGGCATGTACAAGTATAATCGGGAGTGATTCCGATGATGATTTCAAAGATGACTGCAATCATTGATATCTTACAGGGTGTAGCTGACCTGGAAAGGAAGCGAAGGAGTCTCCAAAAATGACGACTTTATTTAACATTGGCTCACTTATACCGGGCCGGCCCCCGTACAGTACCTGAACAAGATGATATCAAAGGCCAAGCATATCTAAGCACTACCTAGTTGAGCAGCATATCCATGAGCCGCGATTGGCGGGAGTTCTCACACCAAGAGTTTGTTCCTTCAAGAGTAATGACAAAAAACTATAACTCATTCATTGTATGAGCAATTGGCAAAAGATATAGTCCAGCTGATCATCGACCACGCCAGGATTCGAACCTGGAATCTCTAGAGGGTACGGGTGCTGGAGAACCGAAATCTAGCGCCTTAGCCATTAGGCCACGCGGCCGGAACCTTTTAGTTTTGATAGAGACTGAGGTCGGTATTGGTGCTCATGTTGCTGAGATTACCAGTTCAAGCCGTTGGATTTGAAAAGTGAAATTCATTTTTCAACTTGCTTAAACGGTTGGTTATACGATTAAGTCACTGGGATACTAATCTGTCAAGTTTTGGTTAGAAAAGGGGGGTGTTGGGATACCAGACAGGGCTGTGGTGAATCAGAGACATTCACACCTCCAGGGAAGGGTTCTTGACATAGGTAGGTCGACTTTGCAATTTGAACGACTGTTTTGTTACTCAGACGCACCGGTAGGTCCAGTTGCCAGACATCTTCACTTTCAATCAGGGGTAGTTGCAATCATCAAATCGTAGTGGTACAATGTCTATGCTCGTCTGCTATTCTTACAAGCCAGCCCATCCATTTCATTTATCCTCCTTGTCCTCCTTGTCGTCTGTTTGTGCCAGTAGCTTAGTGATAGCAGGTTGGTAAGCAGCCGCCTTTCTGAAATCGCCCAGTCTGACGTTCATGTGGTCAAATGCCATGAGCACATCGCCACTCTCGTCTCGCGTTTCCTCCTTGAGCGAGTCAGACTTGACGTACCGTTGCGAGAAATGTGTCAGAAGCGTCTTCCTGGCCTTCATTTTTCGCGCAACTTCCAGAGCCTCGCCCATAGTGGAATGCATCTTCTTCTTAGCATGAGATATCATGTCGTCGTCAAAGGTGCACTCGTGCACAAGGAGGTGGGCGCCTTTGCACGCACGGGCAAAGTTCACTGTTGAGGGACGGCAATCACCTGAGTAGGCAATGCGCAAGCCAGATGTGAGCTCCAGCTCTGTGGCCATAGAGAGGTAGCAGTGAAGAACGGAAACACGCGTTATGGCTTTGAGCCCGAAGGTGTTATCCTTGAGCTCACAGCGCTCGTAGCTCTTCTTATCGTTAAAGCCATTCTCAGAGTGGGGGAAGTATAGTCGGTGAAAACCAAAGTCCTCGACCTGGGAAACCTCTTCCAGAAGGGCCTTGTATCTTGATATACAAGATATAGCCAACTTTGCGTTGCTATCGTTGATGTTGTGTTCGTACCAAGCTTTGATCAAGATGGGAGTACCAAGGTGGTGGTCTGCGTGGAGATGGCTAATCACAATACACTTCAAGTCTCGCAGGATGTTTCCTGTTTCCTCCTCTCCAAAGAGACGTCGAATCTGGCCCAGGGTGCCCTCGCCGACATCGAGAAGGTAGTTTCCGATGCCAGGTACGCGAATCAGCGTGGATGAAACGTTGCGGTACTTGCCCGGCATTGAAGAACCGGTACCAAGAGGAATGATCTCGGTATCTCGGTTGGGAATGTCCTTCTCGTCCTCTTCTAGCTTCCGTAGGAACTCGGGGTCCGAGGTTTTTTGAGCGGCCTGTAAAGCCAGTTCCTTAATATCATCGCTGACGGAATTGGCCGCCTCGAAAAGATTGACAAAGGGCGCAACAGTTCCGTCGTTGAATCTTAGGCGGGGCATGAGGCTGATCTTGTTTCCAGTACGGCCAGACTCAACCTGCGATCCAGAAGGCAGAGTTCCCCTGACGTGGTTGTCAAAGTTGAGTAGATTGAATCTGTCATGGTCAATTACGCGTAACTTTGTCTGCAACTGAGCAGGACCAGCAAGGGAGATCATGTTAGGGCTTGTATCTTTGGCGCAGAAGAAGTGTTTCAACGTAGGGTGCTCATCGACAAACTTCTGGATTCTGGCATCTCCTGCCAATCCAGGACCCAGGATCCAATACACAGCAACAACGTCGGCCATCAATTCGGGATTCGACCATTCAGGTCGCTCCATGAAAGAGTCGATAAGATCGTGGGATTCGATATCAGCGACGATGAATCCAGGACCGGGCACATCCGGAGCGACAATCATTTCAGGGGTCACAGTGACACCTGCCTCTGTCGTTATAGTTTGGCCTGCAATCAACTTCTTGTAATCGCCCACTGGTACTTGAAGCTCCTTGGCCTTTTTTGCGTCGAATTTACCTCGGCGAGGAAGACATTTGACTAAATAGCACATAGAGGTTTGACTGTATATCGTGGGAGGCAGCGGCCGGTGTACTAAACTGGGATAGGTATTGCGAAGCTGTGCATCACTCCCTTTACTAGGAAGTAACCATACGGTTTCATCATTGTCCTTAAATTCTGAGTCGCCGGGCCTAGGGCCTTTGTAGAGCTGCATGTTACTGTTTTCACGCCAAAAGACTGTATCTTCAGGCTTGACAGTATTGAGCTTCACAGGAACGAGTGTGCCGATTCCATGGGGTGCACCGTTAAACATGATCTTTTCGATCACGGTGGCGGCATATTCGGGATTCGAAAGTCGTGAAAATTCTTTAAACTGTGGCTCTGAGGAGTCAGGTGTACCTCGGGCGACAGAACTTGAACGACGACGCTTCTTTGGGCTGCTGGAGCGCTCTCGTTGAATCGGGATCTTCCATACACGAAGTGAATCGTCTTTCCAGTCCGGCTCTAGGTTTTTGATGGCATCAAGGCGGGGATTCTCTCTGTATTCATGCGTCTTGACAGTAACGGATTGCCGTAGAATGACAGGACGGCACGAGGCCAGAGTATGATTCAAGTTCTCACCACCATGAATGTGAATAGCTTGAGGAGGAGATTCCTTGAGAGGTTTCAGGCCTCTCTCCATCCTCTGCTTGTTAATGACCACCTCCTGCTCTCTGCTCGCTTCCAGGACGCCGCCAACTGTAAGGACATAGCCAAAGAGACCTCCGACCTGCTGCCACGAGACGGTGCCACTTAAAAAGACGTGCTCTGTTGCTCCCATCCGGATCTTGCTGCTTTGGAAGGCACGCTGAGTGCCCTCTTCAGGGCGTCCGAAGACATATGAGCGCTTGTCAGTATGGACAAGAAGACAAGTGCCAGGAGTGTCGACAGTGGGTGCAGACGCAATCTCTACTGATGTAGACATTGTTATTGTGAAATCGTCGTTTCCTGGAGGTTCCCGATGCTTTTTAAGTTTGTATAGGCTGGTGGTAGGCGAGAAACACCGCCTGGAAATGAATGGCCGAGACGAGGAGGGGCAGTAGCGAGATTGAGTAGATAGTAATGATAGACGGTTAAAAGAAGTAAATAAGTGCGAGAGGCGTCGACTGCCCCATGTCTGCATGAGAAAGATTTAGAAGAGAAATGATGCCAAGTGGAAGAAAGCGTGATACAAAAGATGCATCAATGGCTTATTTCATGGCTGGTATCTCTTTCCTAATAGGATGGTATTGGTTGACTCGATGACTTTTTTTTTTTCCACGACACGGCCAATGACTCTTTGCCTTGCACTTAATTCGCCGCGTTAACTAGTTCGCGCTGTCACATGTACGACTTTAATTGAGTGTTTATGTAAGCTGAGTTGGCGGGGGTCGCAAAAAATATAGGCACTTGCTATATAGAATAGACGAAAATATTAGCTCGTTCTTGAGCTATATGCTCACTAAAGCTGATCTAATATTTCTATCCACTAAATCAGCACTGGTTTTTATGTGATGCACCTGGTTGGTTATCCTATAATTCTCGAGCAGACAGCTTACATAAATATATTGTATTCATCAAGAGAAGTGCCAGTAATCAAAATTAGCTTGTAACTTTAGCATTTATTCACAAGAGGACGAACGTTGAGGATTGTTCGATACAAACGAGACGAGACCATTAATCAACTATAAAATTGAAGAAACCCAACAGATAGAAAACGTGGGGTACTTCATGGCACTTCAGGTTGGTTGTTGTCACTAGTGACCGCGACTGTCTCGAATCCGATTTCTCTAATTACCGAGCTGGCATTTGCAAGTATAGAAGGACCAAGTTTAGGTTTGACTTCTCCATTGACAAATCGCATCGGTCAGTATCTCAATGACCCAGCCACTACTCAATTCGCCCGAAACAGCGTCGCTACCATGGCTCTAGAGATCAATGAGGTCACGCAAAAGCTGTGGGGACCACCATGCTTTATCACGCATTACAAACAGACTTAGCAACCTTACCAAGCCTGATAGACTACCCGGGGAAACCCCTCATGCTATTCTAGGGACCATCGGAATCTCCATAGTTTTAAACCACCCGCTCCCATCCCCATGCATCATAGACTGAACCGCCTCTTCAAACCGCTCACAGCTCACTCAACTAAAAGACTGTTCAGCACATCTCGGTTCATAATGGGAGATCATATCAAGCGCAATCCTCACCCTGACTTCAAGGGCGTCGAGGCTTCTCGTCCCGAGTTTGACACCAACTCCGAGTTCCGTTACACCAAGACCGTTGATGCGGACTGGGCTTTCGGCGCGGGTGCGAACAAGCTTGGAAAGGACGACGCTGATAAGAAGCATGTCACTATAGATCCTTACGAGGAGGGTCGTCCTGCGGGCTTCAACTACAAGTTTCTCATTTCATCCATTGTGCCCCGTCCCATCGCCTTTGTGAGCAGTCAAGCACCCGACGGCACTCACAAGAACTTGGCGCCCTTTAGCTACTTCAACATGATGAACCACGACCCGCCCATGTTTGTCATCGGATTCTCATCCAGCCTTACTGCCGCCAAGGACTCGTTGCGCAACGTCGCTGATTCGGGCGAATGCGTCATCAACATCATTTCCGAGCACTTTATTGAAGCCGCAAACTCATGCAGTGTGAATGCCCCGTACGGAGTCTCTGAGTGGGACATCTCAGGCCTGACAACCTCATACGACTGCGAGACTGTCAAGTGTGCTCGTGTGCGCGAGGCAATTGTCAGCATCGAGTGCAAGCTCGACATGCTCAAGGAGTTCGACAGCAAGGCACGACCCGGCAACAAGTCGGGTGTCATGGCTGTTCTCGAGGGCACACGCTTCTGGGTTCGTGAAGATGCGTTGAACGACGAGAGAAACTTGGTTGATCCTGGTGTCCTGAGGCCGGTCAGCAGACTGGGAGGAATCACGTACGGAAGAGTCACTGAAGCGTTTGAGATTCCTAGGACGGATTATGAAAAGGATGTTGGCGGTGAAACAGGAGTTGAGAAGCTCCAAAAAGAGCAGAAGAACTAGAGTAGATATAGATGTATATATTCATTATGAATGAGACCCGAATACAAACGAGGTCACAACCTGGACCTCGAAACAAGGATGTCCCATGCAATGCATCTTTCCAGATTTGTTGCGGTTCAGCCCATCCCAAGAGCTGCAAGCGTAAGCTTTATCATGAATGAAAATTCGTAACCAAGTCATATATAAAGAAAAATCCAAGCGGTATCGTGCAAGCGTGATCATGGCTTACATATCCCGGCCCATTCAGGACAGAAACCTATATGATCGAACAGAAAAGCAAAACATGTCCCAACGCCGGTAGCTGAAATGCTCAAAGATAGAAGCTCTTTCCAGGTTTAGAAATGATAAATTCACATCCGAATTGCGCCTCGCTCTCATGATCGTTCAACTGCTCCAGTATGGTATCTCCGACGTCAGGACCATCGTTCAATCGGTCCTTGACATGGATGATGACGATTTGAAGACCTTCCAGAGGTTTCCTAGTTGTAGGTACTGATGTAATCGAATCAGACGGGTTGAGTGTCAACTCTGCCGTTGGTGTAGCGAGGTGTGGTGTCGGAGGCGTATCGGGGCCTGTGTACACGAAATCTGGCGTCGAAGCCTTGAGTGTCTTGGGAGATACAGGGTCTTCAGATGTAAAGTTGGCAAGTGAGGGATTCCGTCGAGGATTTTCGTCGACCAAGCTACCCATGCGCTTGCGCTTCTTGGAATCAGCATTGCGCATACTGCGAACGGTATTAACCTCGGTGGCCAGAGCACGCAGCTCTTCCATGACAAATACAGGCTTCAGGTGGCCAAATAGGCGGTCGTTGCTCTGCGAATCGTCATAGCTGCATTCGATAAAGATAGCCTTGAGGTTTCCCGAAGCGATCTTGGGGGCTGCTTCTTGCCAGATTTGGAGGTTCCTCGGACTTAGTGATATGCTGTCTGGTTCGACGTCACCAAAGATGAGTACTTCGCGGTTGGTTATAGGATCTTGAATAAAGTATGCGCTTGAATCATAGACACACATACGCTCCTGCTCGGGTGGGGGAGGTAAAGAGATGGAACCAAAGGTACCCTGCGAGAGCAAGACTGAGCTACGGTGCAGGGACCCTGGATAGTAGGAATTTGAGCGAGCCGGTGGACCTTGGGGCATGGATGCGTCATGACTGCTGAAGCGAGTGGACGCACTTGATGTTGATCCCCTATGACTATGCTTCTCAAGACAGTGTCCGTGGCTCACGCTCCATATCTTGACAAGGAGTCCATCGGCGACTTCGATGTAACCTCTAGTTTCGCCGTCGCCGAGTGAAGGGCTGCCACCTTCGACCAATCTCATATAAGTCACGAGACCTGCTCCGTTGTTCTCATCACTGAGATTTGGCCATATAACGTTGTTAAAGATGTGGTTCTTGAAGGCTTGAATAGTACTGGGTAAAGCGGCCAGTTTCTTTGGTCTTGTGCCTGGGAAGCCAGCTGTGTTGACTACAAACCCCGAGATGTGGTCGAGATGAGGATGTGTGATGAGATATGTGTCGACAAGAGTTCGGGTGATGTGAGCAGCATTGGCACCAGGTGAAGAGTATGGAAGCTCAAGACCTGCAAAGGGACCTGTGGTGAGTGTGAAGGGAGGAGGCGGTGGTGGTGATGGTATCGACTCTTCCATGATACGTGTGATTGAAGAGAGATGAACGCCAGCATCGACAGCGATGATGGAACCACGATGCCATTTTGCGCCAACAGAGCGAACCAGAAATGCAGTTGTATTCGATTCTTGAGGACCACCCCCAGAGCCCTGATGATGAGATTAGTGAGAGCTCGGTTATGCGTTGGTTATACTGTGATGAGACGGGTCATGATGAAAGTGAGAATGCAGGAGAAACGCCACTGGACGAGTCATGGTGCGACGCGTTTCTTCACTTTCGGATCTGTATCCGAGCCGTTTCTCACGTCATGATATGGCCAATGTCTTTTTTTCGTATAAAATTGTGATGTAAACAAACGAGGAATGGAGAGGCTGGATAGGTAGTATGAGAGGAAAGACGATTAAATGAACATACCAATACAATCACCTGCAAAGCAGGTTTCGTGTCGGCTCCCATGGTTTGATAGGAGTAGAGAGTAGAGAAGGAAGAATGAAAGAGAGTCAAAAAAGATGACTGTTGACAGACTCTCAGTCAAGGACAAAGACTTGGTTGGACTTGACTGGACTAGACCCTCGATTTGTGACGGTTGGGATGGGATGAATTGGATCTAACTGAGCTGGGATGATGTGGAGGGGACTTGTGGAGGGCCCTGCAGCAGCTGCAGCTTGAGCTGTAGGTAGCTGTAGGCAGATATAGCTAGGCCTAGCGACCCTGGTCCGATAGACAGGGAGGGTGGTTTAGGCGGTAGATCCACTAAAACAGGCCTGTAAGGTACCGTCTGTAAGGTCCAACAAGAAAAGTTAAAAACTGGGGATCTTGGTTCCTTTCTCAAGCCGTCTCCGTCACTTTGACAGATTGTTAGTTGACAAGTCAATTATCCGGAATAAGATTGGTTTTGGAGAGTAAAGTTATAATCTTTACCTGGATAGACTAACAAAAAAGAGAGAGTATCTGCACTGCAGCTCTCGATGACTTTATTTCTCCGACGGGTGAGAGATAAGGGTTGCAACCTTGAAACGAACACAGTAAGAGCTGTATGTAGTATGATGGAATGGAATGTCCAGAGGACAAGAGATAAGATGAAATGGGGGAAACAAAACCGAGAAACCGAAAAAACAAAGGAGAGGGAGAATATACACGTGATTGTTTTACAAATCGTTGTGTGTCAGGTCTTGTACAACGCTCGAATGTCGTGCAACCGCGATTGATATATGTATGGATTGGATCGCTCTCGCCGAATATCGATAGATAGTGTACAGTAGGTACTTTGACCACGTCTACCCTTGCTCAGATCCCTTGGCGGGTATAGGACAAGCAAGATCCTTTATGTGTTTGAGAGAGAACCTGGATGTGGAACAAAGACTGAGGACCCTGAGTTGAGTTGTGAGCTTCTTTATGTTCTGCAAAACATCATTCATCTATTAGTCTGTGTGTCCTCGCACTCGCCGATACAGCTACAGCTTCAACGTCCTGTCTGTACCTTGTCGTGTCATACATAACCTGTCATTCAATACTTTCACCTGTCATGTCTCATTCCTCAACCCAAAAGAGCAATCTCCAACAGCTCACCACCTCCGAAAAAAGAGACACAAGTACAGAAACTGTTTTACAAAGTTCAACAGCTGCCGACTCAGCTGCAAGGCCAACCTTGTTTAGCGGCCCCCCAGAGCTGTAAGCCTGCATCGGCGTTTCCGTGAACCTGAGCCCCTCCATTCCAAAGGTTCCAGGTTCCCCCCACACCAAACGTCAATATTAAAACGGGCGGGCTTTTCAACTGCTACTCTACCTTTCCTTGTCTTAGCTACAAAGTGAGGAGAAGCTAAGAGCTTGCTCGGGCGTTGGAATCCCTGGTTCATCTCGAGCTTGGACTTGTGAATGCCTACTGTTGTGTAGGAAAGATCGCCCCTAAGACGTCAGTGTGCTTCTTTCACATCGGGGCTGGATCTTGAGCTGAGCCGTGCGTTGTCACTTATCAAGGTGGTGGCTTGAAAGCAACGACCCCCATGTGTGGTACGTATTAATATCGTTCATTGTTGGAAACAAAGAGACTCGAAACTGTGACTTGAAACGTTGACAAAGACTTTAACCCCTGACCACGGGTGGCGTTTCTTCAAAGAATAACTTTTCGCAGTTGTCATGATGTTGAGCTGAGACTCAGATTACATCCATCTACGGCAGCTCACTGTTCAAGAGATCAAGAGATATGGCACCAAGACACTCAAGTAATAGATTGGAGAATCGAGACATGTTTTACAGACCAAGCAACGATTAGAGCAACTCACACAATTCTTCTCTATAGAAAAATAAATAAACAAAAACTCCATGCCAAACTCCATGCCAAACTCCATGCCGTAATGCGTGTAATGAATCCAACCCAATGTGACTGTCGCTATGCTGTCTAATGAACCTGGGGTATCAAATGATGAATGAAATCGAAACAAAAACTTTTCAGCCCAACCCATGTGTAAATCAAATCCGCCTTTTACCAGGTAGTTCTCCGACCTGCAGAGATCCATGCCCATCACATCCACCCTCATCCCTAGGAAGCAATAAAGGCCTACCGTGACCTACACGGAGACTCTTTGGAGTGCTCCGCCACGCCTCTTCAAGGGCGAGCGAGCTCCCAGGGAACACCTGCTGCTTTTCCTCAAGAGCGAACGAGGTTTCGGGGAGGGTGTCTGTCGTCTCTTCTTAGATTCAGGGGATCCAGGGGCAGCAACGTCCTCCTCGTCCCGTGAACGCTTGCGCGACCCAGTTGATGATACACTCCCAGTGGGGGAGCCGAATAGAGATACCAATCCAAGAGGAGAATCCCCTGCTTGGAGTGTAACAACATCGGGCGTGATGATGTCTTGAGTCTTTGCAGGAGAACCGTTTGCCTGAACAGCAAGAGGATCAATGCATGGCATCTTTGCAGTCTCTGCAGGGGGAGGACATGACACCTTCAGAGGAGACTTTGTGCCTGAGCTCTGCGGCGTAAGAGGACGAACACCAGCGAAACCAGTCCCATCAAACTCTCCGAGTAATTTAGCAATCTCGGCGTCGGAAAAGTCATATGACTCTGCCCCTATCACAATCGGATCTTCTGGCACATTGCCTGCAATCTCCTTGCGCGCGGGCGACGCTCGCTTGAGCTGTGAAGGGCCATTTGGCTTAGATGCGAGGTTGTCTGATAGCACATATCCTCTGTACCCCCTTCTGGCCTTGGCAAGGTCTGCTCTCCTGTGATACTCGGCGAGGTCACCCATGATGAGCTCCATCGTCTTCTTCTCATCTTCTGGCTTGTCTTGATTCCGCTTTTGTCGCGTCCTTTCGCGGGCACTGTTCTGGTGCTTGACGTGGAAGTTGCATAATGCCCAGGAGAGAGTATCTTGGTGCTTCTCATAGGGAGCCTGTGTGACTCCCATCAAGGAACGCTCATTGTACCAGGGCTTTATGGCACCGTCGATAACCTTTCTGTAGTCATCTCTGGTGATCGCCATCGGGTTCGATTTCTCGCGAGGCATAAAACAGCGATCATCTGGGAACAGAATGCCGTTCATGATAGGTTCAAGTGGATCGATGCACTGCTCAAAACACCAAAGATGCATAACACCAGCCATCTTGAAAGGATCTTTGGTGCCTTCAGTAGTCCTTTTATGGAACTCGTCAAAGGCGACACGATGCCAGCCGTGAAGGATTGTTCCGAATTTTGCTGGGCATTCCGAGTAGCGACACTTCACGTCAGCGTCAATAAGCCGTTCTTTGCATTTCGACGGAGTGTTTTGAAGCCAGATCCTGGTCTTTCGAGGGCATTGCTCGAGGTAGTCGCGCAATTCCTTGGCAGTGAACAGGATATCTTCATCCAACTGTCCTTCTGGTAGGTAGGCTATTTGGCAGCCATCCTTGGTATTCCAGGCAAGAAGCTGCTCGCAAGGCGTGTAGTTGAACGTCTCGACGTTCCCACGTTTCTTGGAGACTTTCTTCGCTCTGGTGGTCTTCGATTTGGCGACGCGACTTACAAGGCGACTGGATTTCTTGCCGCACTTCTTTGTAGAGATTTCCAGACACTCTTCACTCTCCTCATCGGGGTCCTCATCCATCCATCTGGGATTTGGAGCCGAGTTGCTCTGGCCTGACTGCAAGACTTGGGCTGGGAAACTCTGAGCGGGCTTGGTGTCTTGGGTGGGCAGGAAACATGGAGGAAAATGAGCCATGCAGCCACACTTCAAGCAGGTGCCGGGAGCGGGCTGACCATACAAGTTAGCAGGTGGATAAACCATATCCTCAGGGGGAGTGTGGTGTCCTACCGTTTGATTATAAGCCTGGGGGTTGGAGGGAATCGAAAGAGCGCCGTGGTGCCCACTGATGCCCGCATCTGGGTAATGAGTTTGGGGCTGATAATGCTTGTAGAAAGAGAGAGCAGCGTACGGGTCAGGGAACTGAGACCATACCGTGGACTGCTGAGGCAATGCAGAGAGCTCGGAATTGATTTGACTTGATTGCGGATGTTGCAATGGATATTGCGACGTGGACCCTCCGTTGGGCGACCGGTACAGCAGAGGAAGATGGGACTGATCTGGAGTTTGGTCGAATCTCTGACGTGTAACGGAAGGCTGACTTGTTCCATACGTCGGATAGCTGTAATCGACTTGAGCTGGAAACGTAGAAAGATCTGAAGACCCATCGCCCAGGAGTGCAGGGTCGATGTGTTCATCTTCAACTTCTATAGAAGGCAACGGGAGATCCGAGAATGCTTGTGCGTACATTCCACCACTCAAGTCCACATTCGATCCGAAGTCATAATCGGCGCCCGCAAACCAGTCCTGCTGGTCTGTCCGATTGTCAGAAACACTCGCCATACTTGTGGGAGAGGGCTTGTTACCTTGGGGTTGAATCAAGCTTTCACGACAATCCGCTTGTAGCGAATCTTGTAAGTACGGAAGAGACATACTGATCCGAATCGAGAGAGGTTGAAGCTTTAATAGCTACAAAGCGTAGGAACGTAGCAACTAGTGGATGAAACAGTTGCTGCAATAAGTGTTGAAATGGTTGTTGAAATGATTGAAACTTCGAGGGATGATTTGTGTGATAGAATGAATTGATCAATGGAAACAGGGCTGATCTACAGCCATCTTTATATTACTATGAAATGAACCGACTCCCAAAATTGTAAATATAGAGCACATTGTCACACTCTGATGGCTTTGTCGTTAGGTAGTGTTCTAGCACGATTTGACAGCCACGATGAGTGCGATTTGGGACAAGGAAGCACATCCGGTGGATAGAGGTGGTGTGCTCAATCGTCTTTGTCGAACAAACTCGGTCCAGTCGAGGCTTCGAGGCCGAGTGCCATTTTTGGAACCATGTCTTATCATTTTAGGTCTCTGACGCAATGTTAGCACCAAAGTCATCAAAGACGAGGCAACGCCAAAGAATTAATTGCAAGAAAGATCAGATAATAAAGCATATGTTTTCTACACAAGTTTCAGAACAGGTCTGTGTTATGTGTGTCTCATCATAGAAATAGCAACTCGTTGAAAGAACAAAAGAGAAATAGCAGACATACCACATGAGTTTGGATCATTGATCTTGGGGGCACCGGGAAAGATATCGCAACCTACTTTGATGAGTAAAAACGAGTCAAGGAAGCAAATTAGGCTGATGCTCCGGTTGAAGGGAGTCAGTCCGGATGACACATGACTTTGTGAGGTCTTTACAGCAGTCCCTCATTGAATTAATTGAGACGCATAGCAGGAATTGTTGCCGCAGCGGGCATGATCGCCCAATGTTGAGAAACAGTGAGTGAAGTTGAAAATCTAGCATCGTGAGAAAGGTAAGAGCTCTGTACGTTATGGGTCCGGTCCGGAACAACAGCTTCCGACCACCCCTCGAAAAGCACAGGGTAAGCATCAAGTTTACAGAACCTACGGTCGCAACTTGCAAGTATCATGATTAATATTCTTGAAGAATTATTGAAACTCTAAAGCGCATGACAGATTGCAAGGGGGATTCGACTCGGCGGTGTTGAATTGCTTCACAAGACGGTTCAGATCAAATCGCATTGATGAAATTTCTTTGTTGGACTCGATGTATTTTTGAAGGTAATAGCATCTTTTCAACCGACGTTTCTACTGTAAATCTTGGACAAATGCTTGTAAAGATATATCTCGTATCATGATAGGACTGCGCCGCATTGAACGAACCGATACGGTATGCAAAAGACACCGAACCTGCTGATCATGACCACCGAAGCTATTCCGGAGTATCGTCAAGGTTGCCCATCTTGTTTTTGGCCTGCAGTCAACCCAAATACGGCACTAAGACAAGAACCAGCCACTATTTTTAGCGGCCAACGTTCCCTTTATGGCGCAAGTCAGTGGAGTCCCGGGCTAGCAGTCACTGCAGGTTAAGGAGGGGCACCAGTTGAAGGGTGCAAGTCTGAGTTGCGGGCGGATTAACCCGCAAAGGGACCGTATTCAGTGCCCAAAAAAACTGGCTAAAGTGGTGATACAGTCTAACTCAGCCAAGACAGCCCAGGGGCACCCCGCCCTTGATCCAACGGGCCCTGTACATAGAACCAATAAGAGCAGGCTCTTGTCCGCCCTCCAAGTCTTCAGTCCAGACTACGTCACGAGACTCTGTTCTCTCGCCGGGTCTCTTCAACTTAGCCGTGAGAGATCTCCGTTGCTAACCTCGATAATAACCAACTATCTTTACTGTACTTGACCTCATCCTTTGAGCGGCTGCATCGCCAGAACAACCGCCATCATGGCTGAAGTCAGTCCAGAGCTCCAAGAGCGGCTTGAAGAGTTGGATCGCGAGCTCGAGGTTAGTTGAAGGACCCCGTTTGTTCCACAAATCCCCATCTTCCTCTCAATGCCTTTCTTCTTGGCGCCTCAAACACGCTATTTTGAAGAGAGTTTGTTGTTGTCGCATGCGACTAAAACTCATCCTCATGAATCCTAATCACTAACCTGTTTCCTTGCTTAGGAAGGAGATATTACACAGAAAGGGTAAGCTATTCTGTGACCCAATTACTCACAATTGTCCTTCAATTACTCACGCGCCCTTAGCTACCAGAAGCGACGAACCCAACTTTTCTCCCAATTCCTCGGTGCACCTCCACCTCAGATTGCTGCTCTCGCGGAGCCTCAATCTGGTCTACGCATACATTCTCCTGATGACTCGGAGCATCCTTCAGGCGATGGCCACCGCGCCGCTGCATATGCCGCTCTCGGTAGCAGCAGTGGTCCGATCCCAGATACACCAGACGCACCTATATATCGACCGCACTCCGGCTATGCTCCTTCAGAATCACCAAGGCCTCCTCCAGCACAACCTCCACCTTCCCTGCTACGCCCAGGCGGTTCCCTGGCTGGAGGATCGACCGCTGCTCACCGCGACTCCCTCTTCTTCTCCCCCTCCCATCTCGAACCTGAAACCCGAACGGGTACTATGATGTCGGGCGACTATGCATTCAGACCTGAGCAACAAGGCGCATATGGCGATTCCCAACATCAACAGCATCAGTTCCAGCAACAGCCACCTCAGCAGCAGCAACAGCAGCAGTACGACGGGCAGCAATATGACGGACGAACTGCAACGCTTCTCGATTCGCAAGGATACTTTTCAGATTTTGCGGGACAGCAGCACTATGACCAAGGCCAAACTGCCGAGTATGTTGGACCTCAGCAGCGATATTCCTCCAGCGATGCCTTTTCTCCAACCGCCGCCATGGCACCTCCCATGCTTACAACCAACGATCTTCCACCACCAGAAGCGCTTGAGTACCAGTTGCCCCTTGATCCTCGCGAGGTACCATTCGCTATCCAAGACCCCCACGACGATTCTACGCCAATGTCAAAGTTCGATAATATCGCAGCTGTACTCAGACATAGGGGCCGAACGATTGCTAAGAAACCGGCGTACTGGGTGCTGGATAGCAAGGGCAAGGAGATCGCTTCAATTACATGGGACAAGCTGGCATCCAGGGCAGAAAAGGTTGCGCAAGTTATCCGCGACAAAAGCTCTCTATACCGAGGTGATCGGGTTGCTCTCATTTACCGCGATTCAGA
Source organism: Fusarium armeniacum (assembly GCA_013618295.1). Classification (NCBI taxonomy): domain Eukaryota; kingdom Fungi; phylum Ascomycota; class Sordariomycetes; order Hypocreales; family Nectriaceae; genus Fusarium; species Fusarium armeniacum. Next base: position 67,010 of record JABFER010000023.1, on the reverse strand, counting down.
AGTCATTGATTTCGCCATCGCTCTGCTGGGTTGTTTTATTGCTGGAGTTGTTGCCGTTCCTATCAACGATCTGCAGGACTACCAACGCTTGAACCATATTCTTACCACAACACAGGCCCATCTAGCGCTGACCACCGACAATAACCTCAAGGCCTTCCAACGAGATATTACTACACAGAAATTGACATGGCCAAAGGGCGTCGAATGGTGGAAGACAAACGAGTTTGGCAGTTATCACCCTAAGAAGAAGGAGGACGTCCCAGCCTTGGTTGTTCCCGATCTGGCCTATATCGAGTTTTCGCGAGCGCCGACTGGAGACTTGAGAGGTGTTGTTCTTAGCCACCGAACCATTATGCACCAAATGGCTTGTCTTAGTGCGATTATTTCTACTATCCCGGGTAACGGACCTGGCGATACTTTCAACCCGTCTCTTCGCGATAAGAATGGCCGACTTATTGGCGGTGGCGCGAGTAGCGAAATTCTGGTCTCATACCTTGACCCTCGCCAGGGCATTGGTATGATTCTGAGCGTACTACTGACCGTCTACGGTGGCCACACCACTGTTTGGTTTGATAACAAAGCTGTTGATGTCCCCGGACTGTACGCTCACCTTCTCACCAAGTACAAATCGACCATCATGATCGCCGACTACCCAGGATTGAAGCGAGCCGCTTACAACTACCAGCAAGAACCAATGGTAACCCGAAATTTCAAGAAGGGAATGGAGCCAAACTTTCAAATGATCAAGCTTTGTTTGATTGACACTTTGACCGTAGATAGCGGGTTCCACGAAGTTTTGGCTGACCGATGGTTAAGACCGTTGAGAAATCCTCGTGCTCGTGAGGTTGTTGCACCTATGCTCTGTCTACCTGAGCACGGAGGCATGGTGATTAGTGTGCGTGACTGGCTAGGAGGAGAAGAACGTATGGGATGCCCATTGAAGCTCGAACTCGGGGAGGATACAGAGTCTGATGAAGAGAAAGAAGAAACAGAAAAGCCAGCGCTTTCAAACGGCTTTGGTAGTCTCTTATCAGGTGGTGGCACAACAACAACTGAAGAGAGGGCAAAGAACGAGCTTGGCGAAGTCCTTTTGGATCGCGAGGCTCTGAAAACCAACGAAGTTGTGGTAGTGGCCATTGGTGATGATGCCCGCAAAAGGGTGACGGATGATCCGGGCTTGGTCCGGGTTGGTTCTTTTGGATACCCCATACCGGATGCCACACTCTCTGTTGTCGATCCAGAAACGGGTTTATTGGCCTCACCACATTCCGTGGGTGAAATTTGGGTCGACTCTCCTTCTCTTTCAGGCGGTTTCTGGGCGCAACCAAAGAATACCGAGTTGATTTTCCATGCTCGTCCTTACAAGTTTGACCCAGGTGACCCTACACCACAGCCTGTAGAGCCCGAGTTCCTGCGAACTGGTTTGCTGGGTACCGTCATTGAGGGCAAAATCTTTGTTCTGGGCCTTTACGAAGACCGAATCCGACAAAAGGTCGAGTGGGTTGAGCATGGACACGAACTAGCCGAGTACCGCTACTTCTTTGTTCAACACATCGTTGTGAGCATCGTCAAGAATGTTCCAAAGATATACGATTGCTCAGCCTTTGACGTCTTTGTCAATGATGAACACCTGCCCGTTGTGGTGCTGGAGTCAGCAGCTGCGTCAACAGCGCCGTTAACATCTGGAGGACCTCCCCGACAACCGGATACAGCTCTGCTAGAGTCCTTGGCTGAGCGATGTATGGAGGTTCTCATGACAGAGCATCATCTCAGACTGTACTGCGTTATGATCACAGCACCAAACACGTTGCCTCGAGTTGTTAAGAACGGGCGGCGCGAGATTGGTAACATGCTTTGTCGCCGGGAGTTTGATCTCGGCAATCTTCCATGCGTACACGTCAAGTTTGGCGTGGAACATGCAGTACTTAACCTTCCCATTGGTGTGGACCCTATGGGTGGTATCTGGTCACCACTGGCTTCGGACTCTCGTGCCGAATTCTTATTGCCCGCCGACAAGCAATACTCTGGTGTCGATAGGCGCGAAGTCGTTATCGATGACCGTACTTCAACGCCCCTAAACAACTTTTCTTGCATTTCGGATCTTATTCAATGGCGTGTGGCCCGTCAGCCAGAGGAGCTAGCATACTGCACAATCGATGGTAGAGGCCGAGAAGGCAAGGGTGTCACATGGAAGAAGTTCGACACCAAGGTCGCTTCCGTTGCCATGTACCTGAAGAACAAGGTCAAGGTGAGGCCTGGAGACCACATTATCCTCATGTACACACATTCAGAGGAGTTTGTCTTTGCTATTCATGCCTGTATCTCCTTGGGCGCAATCATCATTCCCATTGCACCCCTGGATCAGAACCGATTAAACGAAGATGTCCCAGCTTTCCTGCATATTGTAGCCGATTACAACGTAAAGGCTGTGCTGGTCAACGCTGAGGTTGATCATCTGATCAAGGTAAAGCCTGTGGCCAGTCATATTAAACAGTCAGCCCAGGTTCTCAAGATCACGAGCCCTGCTATTTACAACACAACTAAGCCGCCAAAGCAAAGCAGTGGATTGAGGGACTTGAGGTTCACCATTGACCCTGCTTGGATTCGACCTGGCTACCCCGTCATTGTTTGGACTTACTGGACCCCCGATCAACGACGAATTTCAGTTCAGCTTGGACATGACACAATTATGGGCATGTGCAAAGTTCAGAAAGAAACTTGCCAAATGACAAGTTCAAGACCTGTGCTTGGATGTGTACGAAGCACGACTGGCCTAGGCTTCATCCACACGGCTCTGATGGGAATTTATATCGGAACGCCGACCTACCTCCTATCACCCGTCGAGTTTGCGGCCAACCCCATGTCTCTATTCGTCACCTTGTCGAGATACAAGATTAAGGATACTTATGCGACACCACAGATGCTTGATCATGCCATGAACTCCATGCAGGCCAAGGGCTTCACGCTTCATGAACTTAAGAACATGATGATTACTGCCGAGAGCCGGCCAAGAGTTGACGTATTCCAGAAGGTCAGACTCCACTTTGCTGGGGCTGGTCTTGATAGAACTGCTATCAACACAGTCTATTCGCACGTCCTCAACCCTATGGTTGCGTCGAGATCTTATATGTGCATTGAGCCTATTGAGCTCTGGCTCGACACGCAAGCGCTTCGACGTGGTCTGGTTATTCCTGTGGACCCTGAATCAGATCCTCTGGCCCTACTCGTACAGGACAGCGGCATGGTTCCAGTCTCAACCCAAATAGCCATCATCAACCCCGAAAGCAGGATACACTGCCTTGATGGCGAGTATGGTGAAATTTGGGTCGATTCTGAAGCCTGCGTCAAATCATTCTATGGCTCCAAGGATGCTTTTGACGCCGAACGCTTTGACGGTCGAGCTCTCGACGGCGATCCCAATATCCAGTATATCCGTACTGGAGACTTGGGTTTCCTTCATAATGTTAGTCGACCTATTGGTCCTAACGGTGCTCAGGTGGACATGCAAGTGTTGTTTGTTCTTGGCAACATTGGCGAGACCTTTGAAATCAATGGGTTGAGCCACTTCCCAATGGATATTGAGAACTCGGTGGAACGATGCCACAGAAACATTGTACAGAATGGCTGGTAAGTACGAATCTTCAAGGTGAACGAAACATGCTAACGAAAGTAGTGCGGTGTTCCAAGCTGGTGGTTTGGTGGTTGTTCTTGTCGAAGTCAACCGCAAGCCGTACCTGGCGTCGATCGTTCCTGTTATTGTCAATGCAATTCTCAATGAGCACCAAATCATCGTGGATATCGTCGCATTCGTCAACAAGGGAGACTTCCCACGGTCTCGTCTGGGAGAGAAGCAACGTGGCAAGATTCTTGGCGGCTGGGTCAGCAGAAAGCTGAGGACTCTTGCCCAGTTCTCCATTCGCGATATGGACGCCGAATCTACAGCAGGCGATATGATGGATCCTTCTAGAGTATCAATGGTCAGCGTACGAAGCGGTGGAGGCGCTGCCCCCGGATCCTCCAGCTTGAGGAATGTCGAACCTGCACCTCAAATCCTGGAAGAGGAACATGACCAGATGACTCCTCGTCATGAATACGAAGCAGCCCCTACGATGATTTCCGAGCTGCCTGATGGCCAAGAGACACCGACAGGTTTTCAGCAATCGCAGTTTGAACACCCACCACAATCAGCCGGTTCTCAACCACCAGCTCAACTAAACCTTTCCCACCAACCCGACCAAGGATTTGATATGGACTTTTCGCGATATACCGCAACAGAGCCCGAGCATGGTCCTGTCCATAGACGTCCAGTACCAGGACAATCACAACCACCCGAGCCTACGCAAGGGTACAGTCAAGCGCCACCCCAGATCCGGCTGCCAGGTGTTGACGGACGAGAAGAGGGAGGTTTCTGGTCACAGCAGGAGAAGAACGAGAAGAGTGAAGAAGATTGGACAGCTGAAGCGATGATGCATATGAACCTGGCTGGTGATATGAACCCTCCACGATAATACACAACATAAGAGCGAAAGAGTGATGAAGCGGAGTCGGAGTTGGAAGCATTTAGAAACGAAACGAATATAACAAACATATCAGCCTGATGGCTATTTATCTTTGCATCGTCATAGACAGGAGAATTTGGATAGTGAATATGTGATTCCGATGAACGCAGGATTTGTGTACGTGTGAATATTTCGGTTGCTTGGTATATACTGTTGGGTCAGGTCTTTGGAGGAACATCTTTGATCTGGCAAACAAAGAATACCAGTTTTTGATTTCATCTATATTTATCTTAGCGATCAGCAAAAAGAAGGAAAAGCCACCGGCTTATAACTACAAAAACGAATATCACCAAGAACAAAAAACCAATCGACGCAGGCCTGATTCGAACAGACGCCTCCGAAGAGAATAGATTTCTAGTCTATCGCGTTAGACCACTCCGCCACTGCGCCTATAGCTGATTGGATGTTGATTGTGTCTCTAATCCAGACTGTGTCGATTCTTGCTGGTTGAGTGAGGGGTATCGTAGCAAAATACCAGACCGATTTCGTGTCTATACTATGCCTAACGCTGGTATACAAACATGAATCATGAGTAAAGAAAAACAAACATGATTTGTACATCTCTGACCGAGCAATTACCGGTTCATCCTCCTCTTTCTGTCCATGTCTGCGAGGGCTCGTTTTACTATTCCCTCCGCCTCGGCAATGACATCGTTTCCTCGTCGCCATGTATATAAGGAAACGCCTAGCCCGTCCAATTGTTCATGTGCTCTCGCTAACCTCCTCCTCCATAACTCTAATTTCTTATTGACTGTCTGAGGGCCCATATTGGGTGATCCTCCTCCTGAAGTGTTGCCGTCTGATCGATAACCTCCTGTCATTGAACCAAATGACGTAGGAGGGTTTGCTGATGGTGGTGGAAGAGGGTCATAGTCCACATCTAGATTAGCTGATGTCTGAGTGGGACGCGGTGGAAGACGGGGATTCTGGTTCGACTCTGTAATGTTGGACGGTGTTCCTCTTCGGCGTGGGGGAGGTGGAGGGGGACCACCTCCTGAAGAAGCAGATCCAGAGCGACTTTGCGCTGGGATCTTGAAAGTAGTATTGCTGTTATTCGAGCTTTGCTGAGAAGAGTTGTGGATCTGTTTGAGAGGATGGGGCGCCGCAGAATCTCTTGCTTGTACTCCCGGTCTTCTAGGCGGGGGAGGGGGAGGAATCTCATCAGAGTTTTGCCGAGAGAGTCCTTTGTTTAATTCGGTGATGGATTTGGCACTTCTTAATGCGACTGGCTTTGCTGGTCTGGGCGGAGCTGGCTTACGACCACTGAGAAGGTCGGTAGTGCTGGCACTTTTTGCGTTGGCGCTTTGTATCTGCGCGAGGGCTGCGTTACGATCGATCTTTGTCTGACGAGGTTCATCTGAAAAGTCGATCAATGTTCCCATGGTGGGACCTGCTGACAGCTTCCTTTCTCCTCGATATCCACTCGGAGCCAGGCTCTGATATGAAGGGGTACGAGAGACGCTTCTTGAAGGTCCGTTGGTAGCGCCTGAAGTTTTCGGCCGGCCAAAGTCGAACCCAGAGCTGAAGAATGCTGTCTCTTCTGGTGTTGTGACGTCTCGAATGAAGACTGCAAGAATCCGACCGGGATTAGACAGGGCGAGCTCTGTGTATACCTCGAGATCGGCTTCTCCGCTGTCTCCCACAAGTATAAACATTCGCTCGGGGAAGTCTCTTAGAAGGCGAGTAAGCGTAGATCGCTTACGTTCCGCGACTGGCTCGAAAATGCCCTGCAACATGCCGCTATACTGTTTGAGATGGAGCGATCCTGGCGGGAGACCGTGAATCTTGAAGAAACTAGCCAGGACTGGGAAGAGTTGCCATGGACTGTTGGAACAGTAATGGATGCTTACGCCCATGTCGGCCATCTTGTTATACCATTCCTTGACACCTTCGACTGAAAGATCCGCTAAATCACGTATAAATGTATTGCGGAAGATCTCTTTGGCTCCCGCAGAGATATTGGACTTCTTGACTGTGTCATCGATATCGCTGATAAGACTGACTCCATATGGCTCGATGACCTTGACCTCCTGAACAGCAGACAGATCCTCATCTGCCAAAACACGGACATGGGTCGGCACAAAGTCGAGGGCGGCGCGAATGACAAAGTGGCCCGCATCGTTCGTCATGACAGTCTTGGATTGTGATTTGGACTCGTTATAGAAGAAAAAGGTAATAGGAAGGGCGACAGAAGGATTGGTCATAAACGGAGCAATTCGAGCCATAAGGTTGGCATTGGCGAGAATTAGATCGCCCTCGCTGAGCTCGCTACCATTAGTGGTGCTAGATGTCGCCGTTCTAGCGGGCATTGTTGGGCTAGAAGGGGCCGAGGGAGGAGACTGATTCCCTACGCGGGAAGGATAGTAGAAGCTATCCGTAAGGGGATCATCGTTGTCGGGTGTCTTTTCACTAAAACCTCCTTGGTAGGCGACTTGTTTCTCACGCTGTCCCACTCGCTCTATCCGCCGAGCTTCGGATTCGATCTTTTCTTGCTCCTTCTTCTCTTCGTGCATTTGAAGATGCGAACGTGGTAGTCCAGTCGCCGGACTATAAGCTTGATCCGCTCGAGGGGCTGGGATGCCACTCAGTTGCCGCGCAAGACCGATCAAAATTCTGTTCCTCCTCGTCATTGGACCGGTATGAGGAGTATATATCCAACCGCGAACATCGACATCAACGATTGCTCTTTCATCTTCGGCTCGCTCCCATTCCTGACGCCAGAAACCCTCGTCCTTGATGCTACCGGGTGGGCCATCCGAGTCGTGCGCTGCTATATCGTTCCAATCCTGCTTGATGTGTTGCTTGGCATAAGAGGGGAACAAGACCATTTGGTCGTCACCGTGGACGGTAATCGCAACATCTGGAAATGCGCCTGGGATATGTATTCGTCCATGATTCTCGTGTCCTGCGGCGGCAGGCCCCGCCCTCGTTTGAGCATATGATTCCTTGATCTCGGTAACAGCTGCCTGGCCGCTTCTGTACAGATTGCCAGCCATTGCTGCCAAGCGCTTTCTCCTAAAGCCTCTCTCGCCATCGCCTGGGTCCGTGGCCCGGGCAGAGCCGTATCCCATCATAGTGCCTCCTGTCTGTGGCGTTTTGTGTGCCACTGAACCCTTGGATCGGGTCCTCGCATTCTTGATCGGACGAGTCGCTTGCGATCCTAGCCAAAGCTGTCTTCCCCGCCGTCTAACAATGTCTAAAATGCGCGATTGATCCGTGCGCCGACGTTGACGCTCAAGAAGATAACGGTAGACTCTGGATTGGAAGCTGTGTTTGAGGTGAGGAAGAGTGTTGAGGTGGAAATTGAGTAAGCGTTCTTGGTAGCGGTCTCTTACGACTCGCGGGAAGAAGAAGCGCGCAAGGCTCTGTCTATGTCGCGAATAAGGGCGATAGGGACCGAAGAATCTAAAGGGCGCCAGCTTGCCGATTTTTATAGTGACCGGGGTATGTAAGGGTCAGACGAGGCTATCTCGAGGTGCGCGGGCGGCTGACGGTTAGGGCAATGCGACTTGGCAGGGACAGTCCTCAGGCGTGTGAGTCTTCTGATGGAGACTTTTCTCAGCCTGACAGGACAGAGACGGGCTATTGGTGAAGATGACTGTAGCACATGATTTGGTCGAGTTCAGTGTATCTGTAGTGGTTTGTAGTGCTCAGATGCGAGACAAGACAGATGCTCGTGACTGACCCTAAACCTGGGAAGGTAAGCTCAGTTCAAGTTGGATCGACCTTACGTCATCACGTTCCAACGGTATCCCTACCCCGGCACCTCGTGTCGTCAAATCTACGTCTGGGGGAAAATATCGAATTAGATTAAATCTGACCTCGGATATTGTGAGTGTTACCCTCGTGCATGAGGCCGGGCCGTTTATCGGTGCTGACCGTTGATTATTGTCTCTGCTTTTTCTTTTGCTGAGAAGTGTTTAATCAAACACATGTATTTTGATTTGTTACAATCAACCATTTAACAATCATGGTATGGCTGGGCGTGATTATACTTTCCCCAAACTCCAAAAGACATGCCAATGGACTCGATGACCTTTACTCGTGATATTACTTGCTTACCCCAAAACACAAGCCATGCAAACTTTTCTACATTAGATGTTATTAATCAGGTATAGATAAATCGAGCAACAACCAGGGATCGTGGTCCTCAAGGAAGGTTTTAATGGGGTTTGTCTCCGACTCCGGAAAGCGGATGACGGATAACAGCGGAAAAAGCGGGCGACTAAGGACTCAGCGGGCGACTAAGGACTCTAAGGCCCTCCAAAAAGTGATTTACTACTAAGGCCCTCCAAAAAAGTGATTTACTAGGTGTCATTGCCTTGTCTTGTAAAGGGCTCGGGGCTGTCATCTCCAATTCCAACTACAGTAGTACCCCGCCTCCGTGAGTCAAAAAGTTTGACTGACTCAATCTTTTTTCTATTTGTTTCCTTTTGACTATTTGTATCTGAACTTTTCCCCTTCTTTTGATCATTCTCCAGACACTGAATTGGAATAAAGTCGCCTCTAACTGCCGTCGCCAACATGACTATGTAAGTTGCGACTTCGGCCCCTCCAACCATACAGTCAAGTTGACTTTTTCTTCTCAGGCTCAAGGAACCCTCCAAAAAATACAAGCCTTTCAAGGTGAGTTTTCTGTAATGATGAGCTCCAATTGAACTTGTGGTTAACACAGCTAGGGCCCAAAACTGACAAACCGAACATGGCCCGACAAGACTATCGAGAAGGCCCCTCGCTGGCTGTCGTATGTTCCCCAATTGACACTCCGATTCAGTGTACGAAAGCTAACAATCCTCAAGGAGTTGTCTGCGTGATGGAAACCAGAGTCTGCCAGACCCCATGGTACGTGCGATCATCCTTACTCGCCCGTACTGGTGACCGAACTAACATGGATTAGAGCGGCGAGGAGAAGTGGCGCTACTTCAAGATGCTGTGCGATCTAGGATACAAGGAGATTGAGGTCTCTTTCCCTTCTGCCTCTCAGACCGATTTCGACTTTACCCGACGCCTGATCGAGACCCCAGGGGTCGTGCCTGACGATGTCTTCATACAAGTCCTGTCGCCCTGCCGACCTGACCTCATCCGCAGAACTGTCGAGTCTGTTCGCGGTGCCAAGAACGCAATTATTCACATCTACCTCGCTACAAGCGCGTGCTTCCGACAAGTCGTCTTTGGCTACACTGAGGAGCAAACCCTGGAGCTCGCCGTCGAGTGCACCAAGCTGGTCAGATCCCTGACCAAGGACAACCCCGAGGCCTCTGGAACTAACTGGCAGTTCGAATTCTCCCCCGAGTGCTTCTCAGACACCGACCCAGACTACGCTGTGAGAGTGTGCCAGGCCGTCAAGGCTGCCTGGGGACCCAACGCAGAGTCTGGCGACCAGATTATCTTCAACCTGCCCGCGACAGTCGAGCTGGCCACACCCAACATTTACGCCGACTTGATCGAGTCTTTCTGCAACAACATTGGAGACAGAAATGATGTCTGCGTGTCTCTGCACCCCCATAACGACCGTGGATGCAGTGTTGCCGCTGCCGAGCTGGCTCAAATGGCTGGAGCTGACCGTGTAGAGGGATGTCTGTTTGGCAATGGTGAACGAACTGGAAACGTCGATCTTGTCACTCTGGCCCTCAACCTGTACACACAAGGTGTCAGCCCTCAAATCGATTTCTCTGACCTGAACTCAGTTATCGACATGGTCGAGTCTTGTACCAAGATCCCCGTTCACCAGCGCGCTCCCTACGGTGGCAGTCTGGTTTGCGCCGCCTTCTCTGGCAGCCATCAAGATGCTATCAAGAAGGGATTCCAGGACCGCAAAAACAAGGGTTACGGCCACGAAGACCCCTGGGACGGTATGCCCTACCTGCCTCTGGACCCCCGCGATATTGGCCGAAACTACGAGGCCATCATCCGCGTCAACTCCCAATCTGGCAAGGGAGGAAGTGCCTTCATCGTGCACACCAAGCTTCAGCTCGACCTTCCCCGTGGCCTCCAGGTCGCTTTCTCCAAGGTTGTCCAAAAGCACAGCGAGGAGGTTGGACGCGAGCTGTTGGCTACTGAGATTACCTCCCTCTTTGAGAAGACGTACTTCCTTAGCGAGAACCCCCACTTCCAGCTGGTCGACTACAGCATTACCCCCGACCGATCAAGATCTCCTGCGCCCCCGGCCCAGGGCAAGACCCAGGACACCAAGGACTTTATCCGTATTTTCGAGGGTGTCATTCTCGTAAACGGCAAGGAGCTCAAGCTGCGTGGCCGAGGCAACGGTCCCATTTCCAGTATGGTGTCTGCCCTCAAGGAGATCAACATCGAGTTCGACGTCAACGACTACAAGGAGCATGCTATCGGTGAGGGACGTGGCGTCAAGGCTGCTTCATACGTCGAGTGCAAGCCCGTTGGCAGCAAGAACTCTGTATGGGGTGTTGGTATCCATGAGGATGTCGTCCAGAGTTCTCTGATTGCTCTGCTGAGCGCGGCAAGCAACGTAAGTTTTCTCACGTAAACAAAAAGGCCAGAAGCTAACAATGCATATTTGTAGTTTGTCGCCAGCCGACCACCTAGCCCTCTGTCCAAGTCAGAGGCTGCCCCTGCTTCACAAGAACCTTCCAGCCTGGTCTCAATTCTGGAACAGAAGGCAAATGATATGTAAATGGGAAGGAGGATAAAACAAAAGCCAAGGAAAGAATGAAAAAGGAATCTGTGTCTTGATTTGCTTGACACCTTTTTGCATGGTTGTATAATTAGTTTGCGTTCGAAAGAACAAAGGAGCAAGAGGCCCCCAAAAGCGTTTCATCTAGGGAGGGAGTTGACAAAATGAAATGAAAATCCGTTATTGCAGATCACTTGGGTTGAATTTTGTGATAATCTCGGGAGGTGTGAAATGTGGACGGTACGGATTGTTTTATTGTAAAGATGGTGGATAAAGTTGAGGCAGTCACTGTGTCCAAGGGATCTGCAAGTACTACAAACCAACTATTTGAAGATGTTTTTTGACGAGCGGTACTTTAGGTGAAATGTTTACAGTACATCCCTATGTCTTGGATATCTGAATTGAGACAAGCATGTTCTTGGCGACCCCATGGGGAATGTTTGAGACTCCCATGGGCCCTGCTAAGAATAAGGTTAAGGGACTGAACGGTCGAGACAAATTTATCTTGAGCTACTGTTTTATGGTTCAGAAAGTCGATGAAAACGGTTGTCACGAACTCAGTCCCTCATTTTGAGGGGCGAATTATAACATGTTTTGTATACAAAACAATCAGGACCCCAAAACTTGGGAATTGTAAGTAATCATACAGGCACTGACATAGCGATGTTGCTATAATGACGACCTTGCTGTATCTTGGCAAATAAAATTGGTCGTAATGACGCTTATACTGTATGATATCATGCCCTTTTTGAACTCATCTTTACCTAGCTGTATATGTCCATGTGTGCCTTTGAACTGACGAGAATGATCGCAGTTGTCATATGTCTTTGGTACTTGAACTGACCTGGGTTGAGTAATGACGTTGCTCACCATATCGTGCCATCAGTCATAGACTCATAGACATCTACTGACTTCGGTCTTCGACTTCAAAAATCGCAGCACAAACCCTTCAATAGACATCTACTCATATGATACGTAGAGTGGCTCCTGGTGGCTGTGAGCTTGACACGTCTAATTACATCAGAAACCTGTGAGGGTTACGACGATGATTCAATACTATCAATTGAGGATCACGATTGAAACGAACTTCTGATGGTCACGTTGAATATGAGTTGCTGTGTCGTGTAAGTGGTCAATCTTTGAGACGAGCTTATTCGATATTTCTAAAGTGCCTGGTGGCTGTTGAAGAACAGGCTATCACTTAAATTCAAATTGAAAAGACAGCCAACCAGAATCTCTAAATACTGACCCTGATTTTTTTGTGGCATAATAGGCGGCCTCAAGACGTAATTGACTTTGCTATATGCAGGAACAAATGTCTGAGTTTAGCTCTGCATATCTCGACACTCCTGAAAAGCGCCCCCCCCGCTGCGGCCCGACGGCAACGGCTTTGACAAGACACTGCAATGGGTATAGCTATCCGGAGCAAAGTGTCAGAAAAGCTAGACTGTCAAGAATCAAAGTTTCGAGAGGGGGCATGGCTCTCGGAATGGCGTCGGGCAAAAAGGACTCCGGGCTGAGCCATGTGAACTTTGGAATGTTGGTCGGAAAGATTTCCCAAAGTTTGTTAGTTCCAGGCCCGATTAACTGTCAAAGTGAAGAGTCGAGATCGAGGTGGCGAGACGTGTAACTGTGCGATGGAATTGTGTATATATGATCTCCTTGGTATGGACGTAATAGTAGTTGGGATCATCACCACTTCACTCTTTACTTTCATACCTACTCTCATTTTAAGGGACTAGAAGGACTCAACAGCCAAAATGAAGTTCTTCAATCTTATCACTCTTGCTTCTCTTGTCTCGGCTGTCCCTCAATTTCGCCGACAAGAAACAGTCGTTGGAACTATCAAGAGCTCTGTCGACACTATTGCTGACACCGCTCTGACAACACTCACTATAATCGGTATGCCTTTCCCTCTCTCTTTGACCTGACTGATATTAACTGTAAAACAGAGAATGCTGCTGCCAATCTCACCAACGCTACACAAGCCACGGTAGAAGCTCAGATTGCCGTCCGAGCCAGCCTTGAGGAAATCGCCGATGCTCTGAAGACTGCCACAACCCAGATTACCCGTGTTACCACTGGAGCTGCAGGCAGTGTTGGTGGTCAAGCCGCCAATCTCTCGGCGCGACAGATTGTCCAATTCACTGCCGCTCTTCGACGCACCATTGGCACTTTCGAAGACATCCTCAGTACAGTCTCTGGCCTCAAAGAGCTGGTTCCCGAGGTTCAGGCCACAATCCAGGCTGAGCTCAACGCTCTCAGGGACTCGATCAACCCTCTCCTTCGCCCTCTTCTCCTCTTCAGTGCTGCAGCCCGAAACGCCGCCTCTAACCTCGAAGGTGGTGTTGTTCGAGGTTTGGATTCTGCCTTTACCAACTTGATCCAGCTTCACCGGGATCTTGTTGCCGACCTTGGTGTTCCCCGTTTGGGAGGTCTCTAAAGGGAAAGACTATTGGAGGAGGTTCTTGAATGAATTTACGATCATTACAAATATCTAGCTTTGTTATGTCAAGCTATGGGCATTAGGAAGAGCGACAACGCTTCTTCAAACTTAATACAGTAATTCCCTCTGTCAAGTTTATGTGATGCCCTTGAACTTTCGAGATGCCTATATTGGATTTGGTAACTTGTTGGATAAGTGTTGGCCACAGCTCTGGAAGAATTAAGACTTCGAACGCCAGACGCCCAAATTTGCCCTAAGTCTTATTTCCCCCAGCCACATTACTGTTCCTGATCAACAGGTTTAAAACTGTTCAAACCTTATCACAACATTCCTCAGACGGAAGATGTGACGAACTGGGCCTAGACGCACGCAATAGACCGGAAATATCGTTGTAGATAGTCATGAGTAATTAAATCTACCTATAGGTACAGCGCTGCCAAACAAACTCCTAAACTTTTAGACTCATCTCCTCTTACCACCGGCTTTTCCCTTTCCCTTTCCCTTGGATTTGCTGGGAGCTGAACCCTTGTCTCCGCCCTTCTTGGCCTGGCTTTTAGCCTTGGCTTCTTTGTGTCGGGCCTTCATCTCAGCCTCTGAGTTCTTGCCCTTCCTCCACTCTCCTCCACCTTCGGCACGCAGTTGCTTCAAATCTAGTCGCTTCTTGTCCTTGTTGCTTAGCTTGCCAGTCTTCTTCTTCATCTCTTCTCTCAAGCCGTTGAGCTCGTCTCGGCCAGCTTGCTTGGACTTCTTCTTGTCGTGTTCAGACTCGAACCATGTTCGCCTAGGTCGGCCCTTGATCTCGGCTTCGTGCTGGATCAGGTTCTCGCCCTTCTTGACCTGCATCTCAACATGAGCGAGTTGCTTCTCTTCCTTCTCTTCCTGCATAATCTCTTCAATCTCGTCATCCATCTCGTCAATTTGAGCTTGGAGGGCGTCGACCTCTCCGGAATCAAGCTGTCGGCTGACAATCTTGGCTCCTTGAGCTTTGCCTGCCTTCACAGCAGCCTTGACGACCTTACGGTCCGACTCGGCCGCTATCGTCAGAGAAGTACCCTTGCGACCAGCACGGGCTGTTCGACCGACTCTGTGGACGTAAATGTCGAGGGATTGAGGAGCTTCGTAGTTGATGACTGTGTCTACACCCTTGATATCAAGACCACGTGAAGCAAGATCAGTAGCCAAAAGGTATGCCACTTTGCCGTCTCGGAAATCTTCGACACTTGAGATACGCTGGAGGATGTTAGTGAATGTCGTATTTCAAGTTAAAAATGAGACTAACCTGTGTTTGGTTCATGCTACCGTGAAGCTCAGCACATGAGAGACCAAGTAGACCAAAAATGATTCGGGCCCGATGAGCGTCCTTCTTTTGACGGAAAAAGATAATTACTCGCTCTTTGTAAAGGTTCTTGCAGACATGTGCCAAGTACCCCATTCGCTTGTCCTCTCGGCCAGGTCGTAGACGGACAAACTCTTGCACTAGGGTAGTAACAGTCTTCTTTTGAGAGTTGACCATGACTCTGGCGGGTCTGTTCAGACCGATCTGAATAAGACGGTCGACGCTGGATGTCATGGTAGCGGAAAACAGCATGGTTTGTCGTGATTTGGGGAGAGTTGTAAGAATTTCGTTGAGTTCGTCGGCGAAACCATCCTCAAGCATACGATCAGCTTCATCGAGAACCAGAATCTCGACAGTGTCAACGCTGAAGCTGGCAGAGTTTCGCATATGATCAATGAAACGACCTGGTGTCGCGATAATAACATCGGGTCGCAGCTTCAACTCGAGTTCCTGGGCCTTGAGACTGAGACCACCAACAGCGAGAGTGAACTTGATATCGGTAAAGGCGGCGAGCTTTGTCGCGACGGCGTGACACTGGATAGCCAATTCACGAGTAGGAAGAAGAACGACGACTCGAGTAGTGGGAATCTTCTTGGGTCGGTAGAGAAGACGTTCCAAAATTGGCAAAATGAATGCACCTGTCTTACCACTTCCAGTCTCTGCACCACCGACAACATCCTTACCCATCAGCGCAATAGGAATGGACTTGGCCTGAATGGGTGTGGGTTTGGTGAAGCCAACAGAAGCAAGACCTCGCATAATGGGACGAGATAGAGACATTGTCTGGAAAGAAGAAGCAGTTGCCTTCTTGTCGGGGTTGTTCTCTTCTTCAGGGGCAAAGAAAGCCTTTCGCTTGGCCTCCTCCTCTGCGTCTTCTTCATCCTCACTATCATCAGAACCTTCGTCGTCAGGGTGGTTGGTAGGAGTAGCGACGGAGTCGTTGTCTGAAGCAGCCTCATCATCGTCGTCCTCAACCTCGACACCAGACTCATTCTCCTCATCATCCTCGTTCTCCTCGTCACCAGACTCTTCGGCATCAGAGTCGACGTTCATGCCGAATGCGTCGTCAGCAAGGACCTCGTCATCATCATCGTCTAGATCAACGTCCATGGTCTCGGCCTCGGCGCCGTCTTCCTTCTCTTCCACTGTCGCAACCTCGGTGGACTTTCCGAGCTTCTTTTCGCGACGTCTTCGAATGATTTCGTCAAGGTCGACTCCCTTCTTTTCGATGGCCATACCCTTCTTGGCACCTTCGAAGCCCCAACCCTCAAAGTCCTCGGTGCCGTTGTCATTGGCCGCTTCGTCGGCCCCAAACTCGAAATCAGAATCCATAGCACCGTCGTCATCGTCGTTGAATCCCCAGATACCTTCTACGGCATCCTCTTCGTCCTCATCTTCGGGGCTGGCATCGCGCTTCGATTTCTTTGACTTTTTCGCAGTCTTGGCCTTCTTCTTGGGAGGCTGCGCAACGACTTCCTCCTCCTCAACAGGAAGCTCGTCGTCGTCGTCAATGGTAAAGATAAAGTCGTCCGCCGGCTTTCGCTTTTGTAAGGGTGCCATTTTGTCGAATTGAAAAAAGACACTCGTCCTTTACTTTGATCAAAGATTTGCAGAACGCGACTTCAAGCAGTGGGGCGTCTTCTTGGATTGGAAGCAAATCTCGAACTTTTTTTTCTGCCGCTTCTGGAAATTTTGGCGGTGAGAGCTTGCAGTCTCTGGGCATTGATGGGCTGGCAGCTACAGCGGCTTTGCCACGTGACCCCTCTAAATCTTCAGGGGTCCCACAGAGGGGTTCCAGGGTGACTGTACGTGGCGGTACATGCACGGCCCATGAAAAGGCCGCCAAAGCATCACACAAACGCTGGTCCTTCTGGGTACCCCCCACCAACGGCTTCTTGGTTGATTGGGTGACAGGGCGAATCCATGGGTTGGCAGCTTCGTGGAATCAGCAAAGGCAGCTGCTTTTAATTTCTCCCCAACTTAACCCGACAGACGCAATCTCTCTTAGCCTCTTGTCCTTTTGCGCCATTCTTCCTTCTGTTTTCCTCTTCTCTAAGACGATATCCTCTGTCCAACAGTCCTCCGTCAGCATTTTACCACCCGAATAATAAACTACAAACCCCAGCAATCAGTTCAAAATGGGCGAGTCGAGGTTGGTACCCATGTTCTAGGCTGTCTTGAAATGGCAGATCCTACCTTCAAAACCGTTACCGTTCGCAAACTAACCTTGGGTTAAATATAGACAAGAACTTGTTGCATGGCTCAACAGCCTTTTGCAACTCAACATCACAAAGGTTGAGCAATGCGGTACTGGGTAAGTCGGTCTATCGTCGTTTGCCCCGCCCCCTCGTTGCGGTTTGCTACGTTGTGTTGCACCATGCCATCAGCAAAACAAAACACCAAAACAGCCCCGCGATTGTCATCATGAACACCTCTGTTTGGCTTCATGAACCTCCAATGGCGAAGCAATATCATGTACAATGACTGGTTCTAACATCACTTTTCAGTGCTGCCCTGTGCCAGGTTTTCGACAGCATCTACATGGACGTCCCCATGTCCAAGGTCAAGTTCAATGTGAACTCTGAATACCTCTACATCCAAAATTTCAAGGTTCTCCAGAGTTAGTCACACTGACCATTCCACATCATCGACATTCTAACACGTTGACAGACACCTTTGCCAAACATCAGATCGACAAGCCGATCCCCGTCCCTTCGCTCATAAAATGCAAGATGCAGGACAACCTCGAGTTCCTCCAATGGACAAAGCGCTTCTGGGACCTTAACTTCCCCGACCACGAGTACGATGCCGTCGCCCGACGAAAGGGCGGTTCTATGCCTCCTGCTGCTTCCGCTCCTCGACCCGCCGCTTCCACTGGCGCCGCTCGCCGTGGAGGCAGTACCCCTAGCGGTGGACCCCGCGTAGCAAAGGCTGCTGGACCCGCCACTGCCGCTCTGCAGCAGGAGAACGCTACACTAAAGGAGACAGTGGTCGGTCTGGAGAGGGAGCGTGACTTTTACTTCAGCAAGCTCCGCGATATTGAGCTTCTCGTCCAAACGGCTGTCGACGAAGACCCCGAGCTAGAGAAGCAAGAGGATGGCCTTGTCAAGCAGATCCAGACAATTCTATACTCTACAGAGGAAGGATTTGAGATCCCTGCCGAGGGCGAGGTGGACGACCAGGAGACTTTCTAATCGTGCTGATACCATCAGTCTCTTGAGAGATATAATGAACGCGACCACGAATGTGCTTTGGGGGACAACCACTGGTTTCTTTGAGGAGGTAAAAATGGCATGGACTTGGAGTTGCGGACCCATACTTTTGGGGAGAGACGTTGAGCCATAGAAGCTAAATCTTTCTCTTTACTTGTTCCGGGAAGTGTATTGAGTCCCTGAGAATGAGTGCAAAATTGATCTTGTTGGACATTGGGCTTTGTATCGCCTGCGTTGAGTAACACTGAAGGGATGAAGGGTCACGGGACGGGCCGCAACTATGATATCAAGTCCAGAGTTACGTAGATGGGGACACAGTATGGCTAGTCGAATGATTCTAGCGAATTGGGAGAGCAATATAAAGAGTTATCTGTTAAGTTGTGTGTGAGTAAGAGTACCGCATGTATTGGAGCTGTTTCCTTCAGACTGAACATGGAGCCAGTCTGTGTCCATCGAATCACCATTAGCTGTGGGTCATGAACAATGAAAGGCTTAGCAGGGAGACACACTGGAAAGTATAAGTTGATCGCCTGAGACTTTGTCTTGAGCATCCCGTTTTGCATCCAGGTTTGTCTTGTGAGTTTTTACCGGTTATGAATACAAGACTCGTTGACTAATCGGCGACGTTTTGTTTCGTGCTTCAATCGCAACAGTCATTGTGTCACTCACCTACCAATTCCATGCAAAAAACGTTTCATACCACATATCCCATCCTGGCGCATATCAATTGACTATGACTTGAACGGGAAGAACTCAATAAAACTTGGAGACATCGCCTTTGAGATTTGCTACAAACAAGGCATCATGTGGCCCTCAACAGGCACTCAACTCAAACCCAGAGTGAGACTGGCGCTCTTGGGATATTAGAAAAGCTAGTTGTTGTATACTTAAGGGATGAGATTAGTACGCCAGTTATAACATTGAATACCAGATATGAAGGTTGTTTGAAACTCGGTAGTTTGAATGTGTCGAGTGGTCGCATGCGCAACCAATTCCAGTTTAGTGGCGACATATTACTGAGCGTGACTGTGACGGTCAGCTGGGCTACACTATAGGACAGGCATGGATAGAGGCTGACAGGCCCTGGACAGCTCAAGTCTCACTGTACGAATACGTCAGATAACTAGAACTTGCGCTATGGCCATGACGCATTCGTAGGTCACTTCTCTCATAAGTTTAGGCTTTCCGTCCATCTGTGAATCACAAAGCAAGATAATAAAACAACAAAGTCAACATGGCACCACCGCCAGAAATCGCTATCCCCTCCACCAGCGTATCTGATGAAGGCGCAAAGAAGCCGTATACACTCTACAACATTACACTGCGACTTCCCTTGAGATCCTTCGTAGTGCAAAAACGATATTCAGACTTTGACGAGCTCAACAAGACTCTCACACAGCAAGTCGGTGCGCCACCGCCGGAACCTCTTCCTGCCAAACACTGGCTCAAATCCACTGTAAACTCACCCGAATTGACACGCGACCGTCAAGCGAAACTCGAGAAGTATCTGCGAGCGATCGCAGAGTCACCCGATCGACGATGGCGCGACACTTCAGCTTGGAGAACTTTCTTGAACTTGCCCAGCTCGAGCACAACCAACTCGGCGCTTTCTGCGGGAGGAATGGTTAGGAGTGCAGCTTCTGGCGCCGCGGACCCGGGTACATGGTTGGACATCCATCGGGACTTGAAGCAAAATCTACACGAGGCGAGACAGTGTTTGTCCAGGCGAGATGCAGCTGTGGACAATGGCAATTCGACAGCTGCAGCAGAAGCAGGCGCTGCAGCTAAGAGGGTCCTCGTACGAAGTGGGACCTTGATCGCGACACTTGCAGATGGACTACGAAAGATACAAGAGTCAGGGCGATTAGGCGAGGGCGAATTACGACGACGTCGAGATCTAGTTTCTCAGGCTCGTATGGAGCGTGAGGGTCTTGATAAACTCTCCAACAGCATGCCCAGCTCGACTGTAGCTGCCGGTCGAGGCGGATTCAGTCAAGGGCAGGCTTCAACGGCGGATAAAGCAGGACTTTTAAGGGGAGGTCGCCCTACCGGCCGTGTGCTGGGTGCCCCTCTGCCAGAGACCGACAAGACTCGAGAGCTGGATAATCAAGGAGTTTTGCAGCTCCAAAAGGAAGAGATGCAGAACCAAGATCTTGCAGTCGATCAACTCACAGCGATCATCCGACGACAGAGGGAAATGGGCGAGCAAATCCACGAAGAAGTCGAGTATCAGATCAGAGTACTAGATGAGCTTGACAACGATGTCGACCGAACAGGAGCAAAGCTAAAGGTGGCAAACAACCGTATTAAGAAGATGTGACTGCTGCTTCTCACGTTGTTGGTAAGGATAATACTACTTGTGGTACAGGTTGCTGTTTGGTGGCTATGGTTTTTAAGGATACTACTTAATGGGTTGTCGTGGGTTGCAGACATTGCGACTTTCATGGCACAAACTTGGGGAAAAGAATAATGGACGGATGAGAATGCAAGGCGTCCTGTGTTTGTTGGAATGGGTTCATGATCTGTCATTAATTGTCTAAATGGTCTTGGGTCGCTGGTGTTTGTATGAATAGAGCAAAGCAATAATAGCTTGATTTCACGATTGGTTATCGCAAATGAGGGCTGAATGCATCACCGTTGAGCACTACTCTGTACCTTGTAGAGTTCAAGCTTCATGAAACCTTGTTCCTTGTTAGTGAATGTGTTGAGCGTCAATGTCACCAGGAACCGTCCACAACCAGCCACCTATTTTATTCGGAGATTAGTGGCACATCATATGAATACTGATATTATTGCTTCTCAAAATTCATAATTGAGATGTTGGATGAAGACATCAAGACTAGCAGTCACGCCGCTGCTTATACGCATGATGAGAAGGAGAGCCTGCTTGGCTCACAGCATGAACGGCCTTGAACGAGCCTCTATCAAGAACCAAGCTGAGCTCTCGTGGTGGATTGCATGAGGATTAGGATGGGTTGCATGGGTTGAAGTGGTACATCGGAAGTACCTGTTCAGCCCACCCACCATATGGAAGAGCAGGCCTCACGACATGAGAAAAGTTGGGTGACAGAAGAGACGAAATTAGTCAGTCAGTTCATGGTCTTCGAGCTACATGTTGAGTCTGATTATTCTTTCACCCTTGAAATGAGAGGCTAGGTGCCTAAAAGTGATAGAACAAGGCTAAAATTGCCAGTTTTCTACCCGATGCAAGTACATGTAAACACAAGAGTAAACAGGAAGAAACAGATGGCGTCTTCTGTAAAGTGGTTTCAATGTGAGACTAGTCAAGGGATCGGGCATTAGCATAACATCAGGCTCAGACATGCAGCGACTCAACTTCACAGCGATGCGATGCACCAAAATCTGTCGTTAGGCTCTATATCTCGGTGGCTGAGCTACGTCACTAGCCGAAGACCACGAGCTTAGCGCGCTTTTCTTTTGTCTGGGGTGTATTTTGCCGATCTTTGGTTGCCAGGCAACGCATGATCAAGAGATCAATTACTTTCGAGTCATTCACTCATTTATTTTAGATTGTGTGACGAGATGGCTCGAAAGAGAACAAATCAAGAGAGGAATGGATTACCTATCGATTGGTGCCACGATCCGAAAGCGCATATTTCCATGCATATCTTGTACGTATATTGGGAGGTTGGGCGACGCCGAAGAAATTGAAAAATAAGGTGGGTGGTAAAGAGGGCCTCGGCGGTGAGGCGATAGATGAACAGCCACTCCTCTTTTCTTGGCATGGCGGAAGCCACGGACATGCATTGAATTTATCTCGGATTTGGGTGTAGAAGACAGTCTTCAATGAGACTATTCCAGCGACTAGGTCTTCTTGGGACTTGAGTCTTTGAGTTGCATTCGAGTAGTGACGTCGGTAGTTGAAAGACAGACAACCCTCAGGTACCAAACTCAAACTTTCCACTAACGATGTCGCGGGAAGTTGAGTCAGGCTTACAGTTGACAAGTGTTTACTTACGAAACCGCATCCGTGGCATTGGTGTCATGGAACCTCCAGTATGTAACCACAGTGAGAAGCGACAGGAGAGCCGCGGCATTGTCTAAGCCTCAACAAGGATACTACTGTGAGGCCCAGACCACGAATGCGGATTTCAGTTACCTCACTCAAAATTTAATCTGGTGGCGGTGAAAACGACAACGTTGCTAGACTGAAGATTCTGGTTTGTCGGTGACGATTCGAGATTGTTTTCCCCCATTGACCGTGCAAACTTTGTACGCACACAAGTGGATTTTGACAGACCAAGCTCGGACTTTTACCATTCATCAATTGCGGGACTTTCGATGAAGTGTTCAAGGAACTGATGCAAGAGATATTCGTCCATGTTGCTCAGAGAGTTCGCAGGCGGGGTCTGCAGTCTTGTC
This sequence comes from Fusarium armeniacum, assembly GCA_013618295.1. Taxonomy (NCBI): domain Eukaryota; kingdom Fungi; phylum Ascomycota; class Sordariomycetes; order Hypocreales; family Nectriaceae; genus Fusarium; species Fusarium armeniacum. The sequence continues at coordinate 44,425 of JABFER010000023.1, read as the reverse complement.
GGATTCTGTAAAAAATTGTTGACCATTGGAATCGGGGCTCGCTGCAAGGCCCGTAACGAAACCATTCCCTGCAGTCCAATCGTTTCAAACGCTTGGGAAGAATATCCATCGACGCTTCACTCTCACGATCGACGGGTGGAGAGGAACCTATTTACTGTGCGCAAGTTGGCACAAGCTCGTAGAAGTCCTGATACTCGGTACCAACTTATCGCTTAAATGTTCTGTCCTCGTGGTCTTTTCTATCGTCGTTCTTTTTGATCCACAGGGTCCCGTCAATGCTTTCCATGGATGCGATGCAAGCCACCAGACCTTCACAAGGAACAGGTAAGAAGAAGATGAGGGCGTCAACATGTTGACAAGCAGGGGAGACCCAGCTATGAAGTCATGAGATATGAAGAAGAGGAACGTTGGCAAATGTTATCACACGAAATGCTATCACACCGTTGAAAGTTGAGGATCTTGATCACACTGTTCGGCAGATGGAAGAAGGATAAACCTTGATACCTAGTTGAGTTTGCATGAACGAGATGGGGGTCGCTATCGCAGCCTGTTGTCATCTGAATGTATCTTCACTCCTTCTCTAGGCTCAGAGCAAAGACAGCACCGCCGTTGGGTGTTTTGCATCCACATGGATGAATTGGCTCATCAACAATTAGAGAAGCCGCCCAGTATCGTATCGGCGCAACGGTCGCCAGGGCAAAAGGTGCTTTGCCAAACCTTGAGGGCACCGGCAAAAGCAAAACGACCTCTCGGGTTTCCGTGTCGTTGAGGATCCTGAATCCTAGTGCTAGTCTGCCAATTGATAGGACAAAAAGTTCAGGGTGAAGTTGTCTTTTGTGATCCTATTCACCAGTCAGAAAGCAACAGTGAGTGATGATATCCACGAGGTGGGGCAGTCGAAGCGGGTGCATCCCACTTGACGGGGTTAAAGGCGCTAGAGCCTGCCTGGAGCGGCAGCTGCGCTAGCCATTAAGCGTCCATCCACACAGAGAGCCTCCGCCAAAGGTACCTGCGATGTACCTTTTACAGGGCTCATTCACCCGTCAACCCGCCTACCTCTACACTGCATCGCATCCACCCACCCACACTCACCTTGCCCGTCCCGTCCGCACCTACGGAAAGGTACCCACCTTTCCCAAAGCGCCTCAAAGTAAACATGGATGATCCATCCCATGCATGCTCTTGTTCTTGTTCTTTGCCTTGACCTTGTCTGGTCGTGCTCTGTTCTGCCTCTCTCCACCTCCGCCTCTGTTCATATTCATCTCCACCACGAGACAGCGCCATTTTTCTACTGACTCCCCTCTCCTCGTGCTCTTGACATCCTGGCTTCTTCCCTCCTCGCTTGTCTGTACCTACAGTACTAGTCCTCTGCATCCCGCAACTGCACCAGGTTGAGGGCATAGGGAATTGTCATCTTGTATCACAAGTGACTGTCCCCTTCATTGTCCGTTTTGCTCAGGATCCTCGACTCGAGTTAGATCCGTCTCCTGTATTACCAATTTTGTCTTGCGTGAGTTTTGTCTTGTCCAACCTCGTTTCTCTTGCCGCAGCGACCCAGCCCCAGCCACTCGGGTACGGAACTTTTTCGACTCTTGCTCTTTCGCATCGTCAAAACGACAACCTGCGTTTCTAGGCTCGGCTCTTGGAGGAAATCAATTATGCCAGAGGCATCAACTAATCTCACTGCTTTTAGTACCGATAACACCTCACAGCCTTGATGGCTACTGTGAGATTCGTATAAACCGCCATCGCGCCGACGATCACGACTCCGAGATACGGAAAGGCCAGGGAGTTCTCCTGAGAAACAACTTATTCGACCTCAAAGACAAGAATGAGCGGTCCCCCTCCGCCGCCTCCGCCTCATGGCGGAGTGCCAAAGGGTTCTGGTTTGCCTCCAGGCAAATATGACATTTTTGTCATCCCTCAGCACTCTTCTGGAGGTGGTTTCTTGTACCTACCTTCAATGCAACCAAATGTAAACAGTTTTGCTGCCGGATTCGCTTCAGCCCTGATACTCGTCGTCCTCGGTCAAACGTTGGCCCCCGTCTTTCGAACTTGGTGGACAAGCTTCGATGGCTTGAACAGCGCGGCGTTGGGAATGCTTGTTGTTGGTGTCGGGTTTGGAGCATGGGCTTTGGGTCGTTTCCAAAATCAAGATAGGGGTTTTCCTCGAGCTCCTGGAAATAATGGTTCTGGCAATTCTGGTCGTGGTGGTCAAGGTGGTCAAGGAGGATGGAATTCGGGCGCCTGGTCATCAAACCCTGGAGCACCACCAACTCCACCACCTCATGGCACTCCTCCTCCGCCTCCTCCTCACCATGATACTCCTCCTAAGCCGCCGCCTCATGGTAACGGACCTAGGACGTCGTGGCAAAGTGCCCCAGAGTCAGACGAAGCTCCCCCGCCGCCACCTCCCCATTCAGCGCGACAATCACCTCGAAATGACTCCGAGCCACATTCACGACCGCCTCCAGAAGCTCGGCCTCCACCTCCGCATACGCCTCCAGAAACTCCTCCGCCGAAGCCCGCCAAATCGAAGTCCAAGTCCAAGCACAAGCCAAGAGATCCCTCACCTCCGCCAAAGTCTCGACCCGGAACTCCTCCCCCTAAATCAAAGTCCAAACCGGCGCCTGACCCAGAGAAGATCGCGCGAGCTGAAGCTGCTAAAGCTGAAGCTGCTAAAGCTGAGTCTGCAAGGATAGAAGCTGAAAAAGCGGAAGCTGCAAAGAAACAAGCTCGAAGGATCGAAGCTGAAAAGGCTGAAGCCGCGAAAAGGGAGGCCAAAGCCGCGAGAAAGGAAGCTGAGAGGATCGAAGCTGAAAAGGCGGAAGCTGCAAGAAAAGAGGCTCAAAGGATCGAAGCTGAAAAGGCAGAGGCCGCAAGGAAAGAAGCCGAAAAGATCGAACTCGCAAGGATAGAAGCGGAAAAGGCCGAAGCCGCAAGAATCGAGGCTGAAAAGGCAGAGGCCGCTAGAATTGAAGCTGCCAAGGTAGAAGCCGCAAAGGCTGAGGCTGCCAGGCAGAAGAATTCTTGGGAAAAGGCTCGCGAAGAGATGAGAAGAAAGGAGGAGGAACGCAAAGCCAAGGAGGCTGAACAGAAGCGCCGCGAGGAAGCCGCGAAACGACTTGCGGAGCTGAGAGCAAAGGACGCCAAGGAACGACAGGAGAGAGAAAAGGTGCGCCAGCGCAAGGAGCAGGAAGCTCAAGAAAGAAAAGAACTACTCGAAGCCTCGCAACGTGCCAAGGAATTGGCTATCAAGTTGGAGGAAGAACGCAAAGAACGAGAGCGCCTAGAGAAGGAGGCCAAGGAGATTCGCGAGCGAGAAGCCCAACGGGAGAAGGAAGCACGAGAGCTCGCAGAGAAAAAGAAGAAGGAAGCCGAAGAACGTGAAGCCAGAAGAAAGAAGTTTGCTGCTGAACGAGAGGCTCTGAGAAAGAAGGAGGCCGAAGAGGCTAAACGACGAGAGGAAGCGCAAAAACAAAAGGAGGCTGAGAAAGCTGCGAAAGAAAAGGCCGAACAGGAGAGGATCGAGAAGGAAAAGGCGGAAGCGGAAAAGGCTGAGAGAGAGCGCGCTGCAAGAGAAACCGCCTCTCGTCAACCCAGCAGTTACGCCTACTCGGGTGTTGGCGAGAAGATTAGCATGTGGCCCAACGGTCGCCCGCCAGCTCCCAAGTCCACCACCTCATCGTCAACTGCTCACCAGCCTGCTCCCAGCACGGCTTCCTCCTCAAGAAAACCTACTCCCTCCGCTACTAGGTCCAACGTTTCTGGTGTTAGCACTGAGAATTCATATCGACCTTACGACAAGCCCAAACAGCCGAGAGAGAGAACTTCCATGTCTTCTCTCGGCTCCGAATCGTCTTGGGCAGCTTCTCAGACTACTGGTCGAACAACGCCGCCTCCTTCGAATCGAACTGGCCCATACTCTACCAAGGATCCTGACAAGATTGTCATCTCGGGTGTCTACCTGTTCATGAACCAATTCTCCAAGACACCCGCCAGTCAGCTTATCTCTGGTGTTGGAACTGTGACTGACGGACTCATACTCCGTATTACTACTGAAGGTCTTTTTATCGATGATGATGTCCGAAATGTACCACAACGGGAATGGGATGTTAAGGCTTGGACCCTGAAACAAGTTGAGGTATGGTGCCCCCCGCAATGCTTGAAATCGTCTTTTGCTTCTTCCCCTACCCCCGGTACAAATGCGAACCCTTTGCTTTATGAAATGGCATCTTCTCGGGCACGCGACATGGGTGCGACCAATCCTTTGGTAGGCGACGAAGCCCAAGTGTACTTGACCGAGATGCTGCGCGCGTGCAAAACTTGTTGTCGTATTGGTTTATGCGATAGGAAATTTCGAAATGCTAACATTATTTCTTCAACTGGACAGACTGGAGAATGGAAATCAAAGGGCTTGCATATTGTGCGTGCCACAGTTCGCGACCAAGATGGAAAACGATACTTGTTTGTTATTGATGAGTCGGAGGCCTGGAAGGTATCAGTTGGACTTCAACGACTCCGCCGCGGTACCCAAGTTCGACAGCTTGCTGTTAGCGGTATGGCAGCCGCAGATGCCCGAGGCACTCTCGAGATGCTTGGATGGGCTTGATAAGACCTCGGCGAGATATTCGCTTCGGTATATACAGTTTGGGAGAGACGGCACCATCACCACCAACAAGAGAACGAAGAAGAATAGAAGTATAGAAGAACGAGGGCAGCGCTGTGATTTATGGGCGGACCAGGACAACACAAGCGGTTACCCGGGTGAAAGGATCAAGTGCAGCATTTGTGGCGACGTTGTTGGAATGTCGGTGAATTGCATAGCAAGACAGGAGTACCGGGGCAAGGCGGATCTGGATTTGACAGGGCTGGCCGACCTGTGTCAGTCATTTTATTTCGTTGCGAGCATTTTATTCATCATACCCCTTTGGCATCTTTAAAAAATTGGATCAAGGATAGAATTTACGATGAAAGATATGACCTATTAATTCTCAATTCTCAGTTCTAGCGTGTAGTTATCGTGATGTGACGAGTTGTCTATGTCTCTAGGGTAGTCTCAGACGAATGTGTCCTATTCACCATCAAGGTAGATTAAATAAGGTGTCATTTAATAATGAATGTAATTGGGTTGATGTATTCTTTGAACTGTCGTTTTGTTTTATATTGAGCCTTTTGTATAAGGGAACTTTGTGATGGCCGTGGGTTGGCATGATGAATCGAGTTATATGACACAGTCACTGATGAGTAGTATCTGTTCAAGAAAAATACCTTTAATGATACTAATGGCTGTATTAACACAGATATTCATGCAGTTAATCCACTGTTTAATATTGACGACTGTAAAAAGACATTTAGAATAATAGTAAGAATGAAAATAGTTGACGATGCTGAGTTGCGTGCCAAGTTGGTCATGTGACGCAATTTCCATTACTATCAGCACTGTGGCCTAAACATTGAAACCAGTTACTTACACTCATTCCCATCACTTATCCACAAACCTCAATAAAGAAAATGGAAAATATATATCTTATCCTCGGTCTTTTCATCCTATTCATGGTCGGTCGGGTAAGTAAATCCTGATCTCAATCTATTCATCAATCACTAACTTGCCAGGCCATCTTCGCGGATCGTTCCCCCATCCCCGAAACCTCAGGAAAGGTCAGCAAAGTCGCCGAGGCGTCAGAACTAGACACCGTCCTCGCTTCAAACAAGCATGTCGTGGTAGACTTTTACGCCGACTGGTGTCCTCCGTGCCGCGCCATCGCGCCCGTCTTTTCCAGCTTGGCTGACAAGCACGCATCAACGGGCCATCTTGCTTTTGCAAAGGTCAACACCGATCATGTAAAGGAAGTTGCTGCCAAGTATGGGATCTCGGCTATGCCCACCTTTGTCTTTTTTACGGATGGTGTGCCCAAGGGTGTTTCAGTCGAAGGATTGCCGAGTGGTCACTCTGTTAATGTCAACAAGGACGGCTTGGTTGATAGGATTCGGGGTGCGGATCGAAGAGCTTTGGAGGCTGTTGTCAAGGTTTTGGCTAGTAAGGAGTAGTTTTGAGGCTTGAGGTGATGGTATCAGAGGCGACGCAAGAGACGTATGGCTACGAGACGATCTAGCTCCAGAAAGAAAACGGATATTGGGGTAGGCCGCCATTACAAGACTACTACTTGTACGGTATGAGTTGATGAGTCAATGTATATCTCCTAGTGTCCATACTCTACGGAAAAGGCCTGTGTGAGAGTCAATGTGAGATACATGTTACTGATAGAGGTTTATTGCAGATTTGGTTCACAAAGAAACGTAATAATCGGTAAATGACGAGATATGACATTGAAAGCCTGCGGATTCTGACCATGTTCATCCTACCCATCGCTATCACCCACAACTCGTGTTCATACTATGCCCCCACCCTTTTTCTACATCGTAACCACGATCTTCTTTGCTGATACTCCAGCATTAAGAGTATCCATAGCAGTCTGAAGAGAGTCAAGTCCATGACCAACAACCTGAGCCTCAGGAGCTGGTATAAAGTTACCACTGGCCAACTCGTTGGATATGTAATCGTTGAATATCCACGAAGAGAGTTCTTTATCAGTAGCTAGTGGAACGACAAACTTCGTTTCGACACCTTCTGGCAGCGGGAAACGAGGCACCATTGTAAGAGGAACCAATTTGCAATTACCCGGCGAGCTCAAAGCAACAGCTGCGCACGCTGCAACGATCGAAGCATATTGCGAAACATCTAGTCCTCCATTCGCAATACAACCAGCGACTGTCTTTCCCTGAACTGCGGACAGAAGGTCTTGCTCGATCGAAGGTGAATTGTAGTCAAAGACTTGGCTGGCACCCAGTGTCTTGAGGTAATCAAAGTTTCTCGGTGATGCGGTAGTGATGACTTCGAATCCAGCTGCTTTGGCAAGCTGAATGATGTTGCAACCAACACTGGTAGATCCTCCCCAGACAAGAATGACTTTCCCGTTGGCCTTGGTATCAGGGGCCGGGAGATCGAGCGCCAAGTATTCCGGATGAAACAATGTTTTGACAGCAACACTCAAGCACAGAGGAAGGATAGCTGCCTCTTCGTAGCTGAGACTGTCTGGTATCTTGGTGCAGGAGTATTCCCTCAAGGGAACGTAACCTTGGAAAGTGCCCATGTTGTAGCCAGCAACGCGATCACCAACTTTGAACTTGGTGATATCAGAGCCAACAGCTACGATTTCCCCGGCAACATCGCAGCCCAAAATAGCGGGAAACTTGAGCCATGGAAAGACAGTGCCTAGTTGCTGCTGGGCACAGTCGACGGGGTTGAGGGAGATTGCATGGTTCTTGACTATGACTTGATCATTTTCAGGCTCAGGATATGGAGCTGATCTGAGCTCAAGGGGGGTCTTGGCGGCAACAAGGTAGGCAGCTTTGTTCTCTGGCATGATGTATAAAAGAATCTAAGGATCGCTCTTGGAGTTTCATTGTTTTGAATTATAGAGAAAGGCCAACCGTTCTTATAGTTAGTTGATGATTCAAATCTGTATCGCATTTTGACCATGATAGAATCAATGACGGTAGTGAAGTAACGGATATCAGTGAATACGACTGGAGGTTAGCGTATGTTGGTCGAACAGAGTGTAACATTTTTGCTGCCAGTTATAAACGGCGGAGACTGGCATTGAATACGATTCTAGGTTAGCGCGTGTCGAGACAGATAAGTTGACAGCTACAACTGGGCTGTATCGGATATAAGTCGTCCAAAGTCCGCCAAGACCGTAAGGGCCGCACAACATTGATGCATCCGAGAGGCTGCCTCGGACTCAGAGAGCGTGGTCTATTTGAAACGACTCTGGAATAATGGCCGTGGAAACTTGTAGCAGTAGCTAATGGGAGATGCATCAGTTTGGACGGAGAACACCCTACTGACAGAATAGCGAATCGGAGCTTGAGATCTTTGGCATGACGGGAGGCTACTAAACCACAGCAACAAATGATAATCTTGGAAAGAAGGAGATCCCGTACAGAGACAGAACTAGACCGTTCCTCTCAGGGCGCGTCGTTCCTCAGTCTGGGACACGGAAATTCGGACCCACTTTTACCGTGCTCCGGAAGCCGTTTCGGCGGAGATCCGGAGGCAAGACCGGAAGCTATCACTCTGACTTTAATTGACGACTAGAAGCCTTGAAATTTACAATGGAGTATTGAATGCAGACAAAATGCAGCATTATAACATGCGAATAGTTATTCCTGTTAAAAATCATATGGCAATCCGGTTCGGTTCGGTTGGAGTTGACCCCGGTTCGGGACCACATACTTCCCTATTTATGACATGGATTAGGGGCTATTTCAAGCATATTGAGCTAATGTAACCATATTTAAACAATTTCGTATTCATTGGAAAAGCCTCAAGACTAGTCGGTGGTAGTTGTACCCTTTCGTGCCTCCCTCTCAGCAACATAGGCTCGCCACTTGGGGTTCCAAATACAAACAGGGATGCCCAGCAAAAAGATGGCACCAAAGATACCAGCCAGGACCCCAAAAGCCCACTTGTAACCATGCTCTTCTATCATTGGGGTCAAACCATATGTAACTCCAAAGGAGACGATATTCTTTGTACCAACCACCGTGACAATGGCCGGGCCAGGGTGCTTGGGAGCAGCCTCAGAAGCGAAAGTAGTAGAGACAATGATGACCGCTGTGAAGGAATACTGGAAAATGGTCCAGCCGAGATATGGTCCCCACCAAGTCGCTCCGCCGCCAGCAGTGTAGCCGTAAAGAAGAAGCATGCCTACACCGATGACTGCGGGAGGGGCCATGGTGATGAGGTGATGCTCGGGCTGGTGAATACCGCGGTTTCGACGGGCCATCCACATGACGAATGGGTTTCCGAGGAATGTGCAGTACAGCATGGCGATGATCGCTCCGATGGCTCCGCCAACGTTGATCAGGCCGATATCCTTGGCTTCCCAGTGATAGTTCTGCATTAATACTGAATTGTAGGTTAAGGACATGCCCACACCACAACCAAGAGCTATAGACGAAGTAAGAACAGCATACAAGATACCAGGCGACGAGAACGAGGCAATCATGTACTTCCAGCTTAGAAGGACGACACGTAGCGGATGCGAAGATGGCTTAGACCACGGTCGAAGACGTTGCGCGTATGTCTTGCGACCGACATCCCCGGCTGGGTTCCCGGCGTTAGGAGGCGCCAATCCAGACCTCGACATTTCCTCCAGATAAGCCTGGGCCTCGGAGTCAGGAATGACCTTTGTAACACCAAACTCATCCGTGATGACAAGCTGGCCATCGAGCGAAGCAGCCGGACGAGTAAACTGAGTCTCGAAGCCTAGGAAGAAGACGATGATCAAACCAAATCCAACAGTGATGGTGAAAATCCAGTAGTACCAACGCCATCCGAGATCAGCGTTGATATAAGAAGATGCCAGGTTGAGGGTCGAGGAGAGGACGTTCTGAAGCATCCAGTACAGTCCAAAGATGAAGGCTCGTTCGTGAAGAAATGTGACTTCAGTGAGCATGAGAGGGAGAAGAGACTCAGATGCGCCAGTTGCGATACCCTGGATAATGCGAGAGGCAAGATGGCCGTTGTAGCTGTTCTGCGTAGCCGCTGCGATGCTGGCTGCAAAGAGCACGACTGTTGAGATGAGAAAGACTGGACGGCGACCAAAAGCGAGAGACAGGGGAAGAATGATGTAGTTTCCTAGAATGTGTGAGTCCTGTGAGTTTGTGTAAGGTGGTAACTTGCCAACATACCAATACCAATGAACAAGGTGGGCAACGTAATCAGAAGAACGACTTGGTCTGAATTGTAGCCTTGCGGGATGTAGGTCTCAAAAAAGACGTTTAAAATTGCGCCCAATCCAGCAGCCACAGAAAGACCCATGATTGAGAACCAGCAGCAACAAAAGACAACGCCGTACTTTTCCCATGGTCGAAAGTTAAGAGGATCATTGGGATCAGAGGATGGAACGGGAATTTTTCGAATCTCTCCCTTTGTGTTGACGATCAGGGCATTTCCTTCGATATGACCATGTCCATTGTGTTGATCTGGTTGAGGCTTCTCAATATGGTCTGTTGAGATGACGGCTTCTAGGTTGGGATAGTCTTTTGAGTCTGCCATGATGAACGGAGATGCCCTTTGACTGGGGCTATCTACTTGTGCGAAGCTACTTGAAAGAAGCACAATTCGTCGACAAGACATTGATCTATATAAGTTGAGGTCTTCCCCACATCGGAATCTGTGTTCCATCTCCCCAACCTACCCCAACCCCAGGTTGTCGGATCAGATCCCCAGATTCTCTCCACATTCCCGTGCCGAATCCGGTTCGGCAACTAAAACCCCAGATTCTTGGTCTGTTGGTTAACATATCATGACTAAACTCACTATAAATGAGTTGAAACCTTATTTAATGTCCTAAAATGACTTTGCTTGAGTCTTTTGTAGTCTCGACCTGTTGAATCAAATAGTCACCATATTTGGTCTTAACATGAACTCACTATTTATCCATGGTACAGACCGAGTATAGACTTGACCCTACCGAACCGAAATATCCCAATTCGAACTGTTCTCAAACAACCCCGCATCACCATTATACATGTCTGTCCACATATGGCTTACCGAGGATAGAGACTCATAGAGGACCGACCACCTTTGCCCAAACCTCAAATAATACCAGGATCGACATGAAAGTCCCAAGAGCCTCGACGACAACTCGGCTCAGAGGCCAATCTTCACTTTTTGCATCAATGCGCCCAACCATAGGCAACCCTGTAATGAAGAACACCATGTATCCCACAGATCCAACCGTCATCATCCGGTCTCTCTTCTCATAGTAGAACCACTCTGAAAGAAGGGGACTCGCCATGAAGAACGTTTCTCCAAGGGCAACACCATAGGAAAGGACCACTACCACAGCAGCTCTCCCCAAACGTCCGGGTCGTAACCTCTGAACAATCTCTTTCTCCGCAACCATAAGAACTGTATAATAGGTCATAAAGTACGCGTGTGTAAGAGGATACAAAAACACAGGAACTTGACCCCCCGTTCTCCCAACAACAGCAGAGCTGAAGTTCCACTTGCAAGGGAACTTGTATCTCATCCCCATGAGATCAAAGAAGTAGTGTGATGTAAAGTAGGTTCCTAAACAGAAGATGACCGCTACCCAGACATTCAGTTTGAACCAGTATCTGCGATACCATGGACGACCGATCTTTTTGGACAAGAGCGCAGGGAACAGTACAGGTGGCGTGGCGACTGCTGTCGAGAAGAGGAGGTAATCAATGTCGTTCCATTGGTGCATTATGCCGCTTAGCATGGCAAATGCTACTGCGATTACCCAGAAGGGGCTTAAGAAGAGGTTAAGTCGCTCTGTCCATCTTTTCTCGGCTTCAATGCTTTGAGGTGTAGCTTTGTAGACGTTCGTGGTTGATGAGGTTGCCATTTTGACACTCGAGGTAAATGCTTACGTTTTCTTTAATATCCAAGGAAGGAATTGGACCACGAAGGAGTCAGGATATTTATGGGCTATATAGGTAGCCGGCTAAAACGAGTACTTTCTTATCCTCGTCAGCCAAGAATTGTATGGTCAGCTTACAAGGTAACAGGGATCTATTCGTCCATTTTCTCTCATTCAGCCAAGGCTACACTACTGTAAGGGTCTATTTGTGGTCTTTACTGTGGCACTTGTATATACGAATAAGCACAAGATACAGCTTGTTTTGAATGGTCAACTTACAGGATGTTAGCCACCCTGAGGATACCAGAAACGTTGGCCGCTTGAGATGCAGAAAATAAAATTATTAAGCCATTTATGCAATTTAGACCAGAACTTTAGTTCATTTATTTTTATACCCTATAGCCTAGAGGTTATTTGTTCTGCTACTTACTGGGCCATTAAGTTGAACTTTACTGTGTCATAATTGAAGAGAACTTCATATCTAAATAAATCTATCTATTTCTCCCTATGCTGACAGTCTTAATATATGTCTTTAGATACAAGTCTCTTCTTTTTGGACTATTTTAATATCAGCTGCGGTGCTGTAACGAAAGACGTCTTAAGACCTAAAGGCCGTAAGAATATAGGTGAAGCCTTAGAAGAGATGGCTCTCTGAGAAACCTCCGAAAAAACTGAAGTAAAAGTCCAACTCTTCCCTATTTATATTACTTTAGCTGCTACCGCGGCCCAAGGAATAGACCGCCGAAGAGAAATTACGGAACATGATGTTGAGTCTACTGTCATGGGACGTCGATCGACGGACTGTTTCAAAGGCAATTGACACTGTTCAAAAGGGATGAGTCTCACGGTCAAAAGGGCCCAAATTCGGGCATGAAGTATTCTATTTGCTGTTGAGAGCCTGGCATATGCTCTTGATGTATTAATGGTGTTGAATACCTAAACCAAAGGATAAACGTCCCCAACGCCCTTATGTAATAACAAACGCCTCATTCCCATCCTCAAAATATCTATCATAACAAGTTACAATCTGTATATCAAACGGGTATCACAACTTTTCAAGACCTTGCGTCCAAAATATCTCGAACCTCTATAACTCCATCCATCCTTCCAAGGACCAAAGTCCTCCCATCCTCTGCAAAAGCCCCAGACATTACCATCTCCTCCGTAGTCTCGTCGTAAATAACCGAGCCCGTCGCAACATCCATAATGTCAAAACCATCCTCGGTTCTGCAAAGCATGTAACGGCAGTCGGGCGAGATAGCCAGCGGCCATCCCTCGTAGCTTCGTACAGCGTTGAGGTTGTAGGATGTCAAGTCGTTTGCAAAGGGAATCCATATGTGTACATTTGTTCCCCAGATGGAAACGATGCGTCGTCCGTCGGGACTGACGGCTAGAGCTCGGGGGTTGTTGGAGCCGTCCATTTCAAGACGGCGAATCGTCTTGCGGGTAGTCGTGTTGGTGATTCTTAGAGTTCCATCGCGCGATATAGTGACGAGGCTAGAGTCGGGAAGGAAAGCAGCGTGGGTGATTGCGTCGATGTGGCTCAGAACCATTCCCACTCGAGTTCCATTCTTGACGTCGTAAACTCCAACACGATCCTTTGCTTCTCCCACTGCGACAAGTCTCCCATCACGGCTCCAAGCGATGGGTTCTCCCTTTGCTTCCTTGAGTTCACAGGCAGTCTTGCCATTCACATAGTCTCGTAGGAACACAGTGGAAGAGTGGTGAAAGTCAACGCCGCCCGTGAGCTGAACGGTCCAGTCTCGAACAGTTGCCAAGCAAGAGCCCTTTGGTGAAAATACAGCTCTAGAGCCGCTTGTCTTGGAGTAGCCATTGCCGTTCTTGAGGTCAAAGACGTCGATCCAGGATTGGACAGTTTGCGCTGCTGTGTAAATGGCGAATGCTGCAGAGGTGGAAGGTGAGATGCCAACTGAGGTGATCTCGGCCTTGCTGAAGCGGCGACTAAACCGCTGTGAGAGTTGCATGGTTGATGATGCTGAGATCCTGGGGCTTGAACTTTGTGATCTTGAGATGGATTGAGTTGGAGATGCTGGTGATTGTCCCCTGGTTTGTTGTTAGTTTGAAGCTCGAGCTTTATTGAGGGTGACTTACATGATGTTGGACAAACAATTGGTGTCAAGCAGTATTAATAAAATATGCAAACAAGATGTAAGTTTTAGTTCAATTGATTTCTTGTAAAGTTGTCTTTGTAGAATGTGTAACTGAGGGTATCACCAAATCTCTCCCCGAAACAAATGGCGATGGTCTTCATCTTAAACAATCTTTCAACCCACAGCAATGACTCTTACTTTGACCGACTTTGACGGATTGCTAATCACATTTTTCTCCTATTCACGGCGAGGCTCAAAATGATTGCTAAAAATGTACAACACCAACTGCTACAGGTAATATGTCGCTTACACCTACTCGTCGAGCTACATGAAACCCCGTTGAGTCACTGACGATGCTCCGCCGTTCTCCGTTGGAGATAGCCGGAGGGCGTCTTTTAATTGGTGTCGGCGAGACAGAATTAGGAATGGTCTGAAAAACGTGGAGGTGGGTTTGAGATTCCTGGGGTGACTGGGTGGTATATTTGGACTAGCTCTGACAGGGATGAAATGAAGAATTGTGACACAAGGTCTTCTCTGCTTGTTCGCTGACAGTTTATGGCTTGAAGAATGTTGTGATGGTCTTGAGAACAAACATGGCTGATGGCATATTACCCAATGGCTTGAAATCAGCCACAGAGGAACATCCCGTTGTATGTACAACCCTTCCATATACTCGATGTCACCTCCAGAGATGGGAACCCCATGAGCTACGGGGTTCTATGGAAAACGCTAAGCGTTGCAGGCCACAAAATGGATCAACGCGAAACTTTACAATACTCATTCCATCATGAAGCTGAAAATACATGCTTACAGATCACAACTAGTTTTGTAAGCAGACTCCAAGTGTCACAACAATAGAGCTACCAGTATCCATTGGCTCAACGTAAGAAATTCTATGCTTCAATTTAATTCGTCAATTCATCAATAGACAGTCCTGTAGATTGACGTGGTAGATGTTGTCATTTTAACCCATCAAGGTGTCTTCCACCTCCACTATTATCTCTCATAAACTCATAAACTCGCTCTCAACTAGAAATTCTTTTCTTTTTATCACAAATGTCATCCGCTCAAGCACCAAAAGCATCGTCGTAGTTTGTCATGCAAGATCGGTAACGAACAGAGCTCTTCTCCAGAGCCTCCATGGCCTGCTGAAGACCCTTGGTAGAGATGGGGATCTCCTCAACCCACGACTTGAGGCCCTTGTCAGCAGCGAGCTGAAGCATCTCGAGCATTTCACGTCGGCTTCCCAAGTGAGAGGTTCCGATGTAGCAGCCGTTGGTGATAAAGTCCTGGTTGCGGATCTGAATTCCGTCACCGCCAGGCAGACCGACCGAGTTCCAGTGGCCGTGGATGTCGAGGAGACTGAGGTACTCGCTGAGAGCGAAGCCGTCAAAAGAGGTGGCGGTGTTGATGATGATGTCAAAGGTCATCTTGTGACCCTCGGTCCAGTTCTTCTCGCCTGTAGCCAAGAATCCATCAGCGCCCATCTTGCGAGCGTCCTCCTCCTTGGCTCGCGAGCGGGAGATGGCCCAGACTTCAGCACCAAGAGCCTTGGCGAAAATGACACCGTAGTGGCCGAGACCACCGATACCAACGATACCGACCTTCTTTCCGGGACCGGCGCCGAGACGCTTCAGTGGGCTGTATACGGTAATACCGGCGCAAAGCATGGGGGCAGCTTGTGTGCTTGACAGAGCCTCGGGGATGGGGTAGACCCTGGGAACATGTTAGGCATCTAACTCTTCAAGAGGCTGTCAATTGTACTTACCAGTACTCGTGCACTCGGGTGTGAGAAGAGTAACCACCCTGAGTCTTGAATCCGGTGTCAAGGTAGTCAGCGCCATAGGCGTCAATCTGGTCCTTGCAGTAGGTCTCGTTGTCATTCTTGCACTGACGGCACTCCAAGCAGGACCAAACCTGGGCACCAGCACCAACACGGTCTCCCACCTTTGCGAGAGTGACCTTGTCGCCTACACGAAGGACCTTGCCGACGACCTCGTGGCCGACAGCAAGAGGGTAGGGGCAACCACCCCAGTCTCCGCTAATGGTGTGGCGATCACTGGCGCAAACACCACAGCACTCGACCTTGATGTCGACATCATATTCGCCAAAGGGACGAGGCTCGAACGAGTTCTTCTGGAAGTCGGTCCAGTGCTCGGCGCTGGGGGACTGGAAGCCCTGGAACTTGTCGGGAACAGACATGATGTATAGTTGAGTTGTGTATAAGACGAGGGTATCTGGAGAGGAAAGAAGAGGGAAACAGACGAGGTAAGAGTCAATGGCACAATCGGGGCATCATGATGACTTTATAAACCTCGTGGTTTCTCCTCTTTCATAACCCGCACCGCAACGTAACGGAAGGAACCCCCACTCGACAAAGCTCACCCGTCATGGCGTCGCAATGGCAATGAGGGGCAAGAGAGAAATAAAGAACCTGGTCAACCCCTCCTTCTCCCCTCCATCATGAACAACAGAAATGACCCATGGTCGGATCTAATTCGAGCGCGACGCTTTTGGGGGTTCGTTTGGGGGTTTCGGACGATAGAGCGACTTGCAGCTGAAGCTCCATCTTACACTATAAGCGACACGCGATATCCGACAGCCGATGCCATGACTTGATTGGGCGCTAGACAATTGTGGTTCTAGAGAAACTGGTGGATCAAGAAATCGTGGGGGAGAGGGATTGCATAGGAATTGATCATGAGAACTAAACAACACATCAAAATATGCTTAATTAGGATATATCTCACCTAAAAAGGGCATTGACGCGGGCATCTCGTTACAGTAGGCATCGTGCTAGACTCATCATATCCTACACACCCTATTAAAGGCTTAGTCAAATACGTAACATCCCAAGTCTTTTTTCCCTACATTCTCCAACTCTTGAAACAAAATTGGGAATCCAACCCGAGAAACCTAACTCGGTATCCAATCCGAGAAACCTCGCTTCCAAATACCGAATTTCGCTATCCCAACACCGACAACGACCTCTCTAAACCTTCCTCTTCAAGACCCTCGACTCTCCCAGTCCGAAACCCATCAAGAAGCAGACCCTCAGAGTCATACCGGCGTAAACCCACGGGACATTCCCCCAATCGCTCGCATTCCACGATTTGACATCCCAGTAAATTCCCGTGCCTAGCTCGCTCATGGAGAACAAGTGTCCCACGTCAGCCACGAGAAGCACAAACAGTACAACCCTCCAAACTCTCAGGTCCGGCGTAGACCGCAGCACGAGCGCCTCGTTGAGCGCGAAAAAGAAGTACATGTTGGCAAGCTGCGACATGGCGACCGATGTAGCCTTTGGTACCGCTTGAGAAGCCATAGGTGCAGAAGCCGCATTGAGAAGAGTAAGGTATGTTCCTTGGCGGAAGTGAGTGAAGAAGGCGCCGACAAGAGCAGAGATGGGCTCAAGGACGAGGAAAAAGATGCGGTAAAGAGGGTGAATGCGGAAAGCCACCTGGGCTGATCTCTTTGGGGCTGGAGCGGGAGCGTCCATTGTCGTTGGATGCTTAGTTCACTTGAATGAGAGGTGAGTTTGGTGCAACCAGGCAAGTAAAAGTGACGATGTCGCAACGTGGTGTTTTGAGTTGATCTTCAGTAAGAGGTAGGTTCAGGTATGGATCCTTAAAGGCGGGAAAAACTTGATCCACTCATTGTCTTCTCCACGACAGGCCAGAATGATTCATGGCGTCACCTTCGAAACGACATCAAATTCTGTACTTATCAATTGATATACTCTTGATTGAACTGTTGTTCCTGGATATTTTTCACTCGGCATCACACCTCCGGCACAACGACGAGATCACATAAAGTACAATCACGACAATTGGGTAAAGTGCACAATCCGATTTCAGGTTCTTCCAGCAAATAAAAGTTATTTTCAACTGAACCAGTAGCTAAATGAATCTAGAGGTTGCCTGCCGAGTATGCATGGCATTTATCCCACTAAACGGGAAGAAAAAGACGGAGTTTTGCAAAGTCTTTGCACTTTGTTTTGCTAAGGGCCAGATATCATTCCAACTTGAACTCGGGGATCTTGGGGACCTTCTCCTTCTCGGCCTAAGCCTGTTGCTCATCCTCGACATGGCCCGACTCACTGGGTAGGCTCGAATGTCTGAGAAGCAGTATGAAGAGGGTGAGGAAAGCCCATCTCAACCAGACGTTGAGGAAACGGCTCATTGGCCGCCATCCAATAAAATCGCCAGACATCGACAGCGTCTTTCATCGACGCGTCCTTTGGCAGAACAGAACAGTCGTGACCACTCTTGTCAAATTCCAACTGTAGCTCACGGATGTATCGGCCGTTGCGGTTAAGCCCTCGCGCGTGAGACTCAGTCCATGGATACTGGGCAGGGGCTTCCTTCCCTTCGGAAGCCGCGTCGTATAGCCATTCATGCAGCACAACGCACCAGTGCTCCTTTGTCCTTACAGCGGGGAGGCCTGCACGATCGATGATGAGCACGTGGAGCTTTTCGAGCATGTCCAGACTCGTGAACCTGGAGCATGCATCCATCGCATGCTCTGTTGTATTGCACACGATGCAGCCAGGAATGTCACCATCTTTTGCCATGAGACAGTGAGCCATGGTGTGACCCTTGGCCTTGCAAAGGCCACAAGTGTGTCCCTTGCAAAGATCGCATCCTTTGTCAGACGTCTTGTTGTTGACGTCTCCGGCGGTGACCTGGGCATGCGGTGCGCTAAGCGCTCGAGCTCTGTCTTCGGCTGTGAACCGAATACTCCTGACCAGTTGTCGGCGGGCAGCTTGACGCCGGCCACTGTGGTAAACAGGGTGCAGCATGGCAAGTACGCGATCACACCCGGTTTCCGCCTTGAGCTGGTTTACACGCGTCTGGTAGTGTTGAGAGTCGCTGCTCAAAACAGCAACATCTCCATCTCGACCGTAGTCTACAACGCCACTGGGCCGGCCGCCAGAAGGATTAGAGGCACTGGCCGTGACCTCCCTGTTTGTGTTGGCATCAGCGTTTGTCGCGATAGCCAAGTTGGGCACAGTCATGTCGCTCTGGGACCTGTTGCCCGAGTTTTTGGAGACTCCGGCATAGGAGCCATTGCCCGAACCCCCACCACACGTCCTCGACCTTGGCTTTGACCTCTTCCACGTCCTCGACCACGACCTCGACCGCGTAAATCCAGGGTTCGACCCAAGGTAAAGTTGCCCATGCCTGAGCCAGGGGTCTGTTGTGGCCCAGGGCCACCGTTGCCAGGCGTGGCAGTAGCACCACCAGAATTGTTGGCATCATTCTGGAGAACGGCCGTGTTGATCTCGAGAGCGGTCGCTATGTCGGCATCGCTGCCCTGAGTTTTGCCGTTTGAGGCCATCGTGTATCAACGTCGATATGTCAAGTACACAGTACGAAATCAAGCCTTATTGGCGAAGATGACTTATGAGGTACGTGTCTCTGTTACTGATGTTCTCGTGAAGTTGGTGTGGGAATAAATATTTCACTCTGATTGAGATGGAATGCTCTTATCCAAGATGTGGTGCAATTTATTTGACAGCTGGCTGCCGGCCGTTTGCACTGGCAGCCCAAAGGTCGCGATAGGTACCTACGTGACATCATCTTTATGACGATACAAAAACAAATAGACTAAGAACTATGATCTAATTATCATGAGTCGAACCACTAATTTCGTCCCTTATGCTTCTGGCGGCCAGGCTTTCTGATACCCTGGTGGTAATGTCTGAAAAACTAGAGTGGTAAATTTGAATCCTCACCAGATGCATCAGTTTATGATACATAAGATGCTAGATCTTATGACTTCTGAAATGGACCATCTATTACCATTGGAATGATACATGAATGATGTTGAGCTACGAATTGTTGCTTGATAGGCATATATGCCATCAATCACAATATCGAGATCAGTTTATAAGAGAGAAGACACCAGACAATATTGTATATATAGCTCTTTTAGTCTAGAACTATACTAATCCCTAAAAAAAACAGAGATTCTTGATCTGTAGCATATACTTAGCGCATTTATTTTTATATCCTTAACCTTGGAAGTCATTTTTTCCACTATTTACCAGGCAGCTTGTGTGTCAGTAATGCAAGTTCTTGTTAGGTGACTCATATGTTCAGTTAGAAATATCCACGAGCCATTGTTTATTGTTGTATAATACGAATAATTAATCTAATAGATCTCATAAAGTAATTTCACGTACCTGTGGCGACGACTTTTGGGCTGCCAGTGCAAACGGCCGGCAGCCAACTGTCAAACAAACCGCAGTACTGCACCTTGGACAAAAACATTCTGTTTCGACAACAGTAAAATATTCCTATGAAAACTTTTCAAGAACTCTCACAGAGAAACACACGCACCTCAAAAATCATCCTCACAAAGAACGTTCGATTCCGTTGACATACCGACATTGACACACGATGGCGTCCAACGACGATAGCGGGCGTCCGCTCGAAATGACAGCTCTCGAAAGCATCAGTGTCGCCCTCGAAAGCAACAGAGTCGATATGGAATGCAACAAGGCCAATTCTGAGAACGCTAAGGCTGATTTCGAGAATGCCGAGGCTGATTTCGAAAATGCTAAGGCCATTTTTGAGAATGCTAAGGCCGCTTTTGAGAACAAGAAGACGGCCCTCGCTGCCAAGAAGATCGCGCTCGAAGCCAGAAAGACCGCTCTTGAGGCCAAAAGGACCGCTGTTGAACGTGCGTCCATGATCCTTGGTCGCGATACCAGCAACCTCGATGCTGCGACCCTTGCTGGTCCTACTGCTACACCCAATACTGGGAACGGCGGTTCCACCGACCCTGCCTCAGGGCTATTTCCGACTGCTGGTCAAACTGGCAAGATAGGCTACTTCAGAATTGCCGATCTCTACAACCGTGATGAGGTTGTTAGAAGCCATGCCCGTACAAACAACGAAGCCACGGTCAATGATACCGCTCCCAGTGGTGACCAACACCGCGTCAAGATCTCTCACGTGCCGGTTGGATATAGGGCTTTCGTCCACAAAGATTCCTCAGGAGTAGGAGCGGCCATGGAGCAGTTCAAGAAAGACACTGGGTGTGCTGAGGTGCGTACCGTCATCAAGCCTGTTATGGGCCGGTATCAGGGATCGGACGAGACCAGACACTGAGTCAAAAATGTCCTGTTTGCCGACTAAGAGGTGGCTTACAGACCAGGCCACGAGTTGTTGTCTTGATGGGCACTTATGCCATCGATCCCCCATGTCGAGATCATTACACGACAAAGAAGAGACTGGATAATACTGCAATTATAGCTTTTAGTCTAGAACGATACCAGCTCTTGAAAACGGCAGGGATCATCAATATTTAGCAAAGCTACCTTTCCATTCTCTCTTACTTGTCTGCCCATATTCCACCAATATGCTGTCTCTCGGTGAGGTGACTCAACGCCGACTCCAAGACCCCACTCTGCACTTACACCCACCAAACCAAGCTAAACCAATCCTGATTCCATGCTCACCTCTCCTCTCGAGCAGCCAACCAGACAAAGAAACAGAGTAGTCAATCCTTCATATACCAAAACTAAATAGACAGTAATCAGCGAAGTAGCTAAAAACACTACAGTATTGCTTAAGAGCTATCAATTTGCTTATCCTAGGATAGGCACCTTCGCTTTTTGGACGTCGCAGGTTCGAAGCCCGTTTGTAACACTCCTATTAAAACATCATTTTCTATTGTTTTGCTTCTCTTTATTTTTTATTTTTTTAACTATTTACTGCATCAAAAGGTCAAATTTGAAAACATTTTGCTTACTAGGTTACTTGAAATTGAATGAGAGTGATTTGTAAACTCGTCCGTTGTGCCTGTTTGCAACGAGGACCCTCCCACGTCGTCTCACTGTCAACCAACAGCATCTGTCCATAAGCACAGCCCGATATGACACCCCTTATATACCAGATTAATTGACACATCTTTCAGCGAAGTAGCTGAAAACTCATGCACAAAGCAACTGATTCAACGGTTTATAGCTCTCTAGGGAGCCTTCGCTTTTTGCAAGTCCGCGTTCGAACGTTGACGCAAATGATAGAGAGTATCTTTCTGACACCTCTGGTACTTTTTTTCATTGCGTTTCTCTTCTAAATGACATATGATCTGAATAAGAAGCCGAAAAATCTATCTTTTGGTTCCATTGTCCATTCTCCTTCGTAGTAGTGCCGTGTGTTCACATATGACTGAGATGCTGTACAGCCCAGGCACCAAGCCCATGTCTTTACCCAGATCCACCACCAGGCAACATCGACGCCCCATCTCCACGCCGATCACCCGTTCCACTTGGATCTAGCCTCATCCCATATAAAGCAATCTAATCAAACAATCATCAGCGAAGTAGCGATGTACTCTAAAGACATTTGGCAGAGCGGTAAGTTCGCTTACTGCTCCGCCGCCCTGCCAACTATGGCAGGGTTTCTTCGCTTTTGCCAGATCATCGGTTCGATCACTGCCTATCTCTTGTCTTTCTTTTTACTACCCTCTTCACACATCACTCACCAGTCATATGTATCTGTTCTGATTCTCTGCTTCCTCCGTTCGCCCATATTCCTGTAATGCTGTATCGCTAACGACGCTGGTGCACATATGGAGGGAGACCCGGAGTACTAAGGTCAAAAAAGAGCAAATCATTCGGTTTGACCGTGGCAGGGCAACTTACACGATACAAAGAAATACCATTTTGGATTATAGGGTTTCAAAACTTCACTAATTAAATCACCTTGGAACGATCATCACCAACATCACGTCAAACCAGTCAATCACGTTTAGTAGCAATTTGTTTCATTCAGCTACCTTATCAAAGCAAAGATACAATCCAATCCGATTGCCTGTTGGACTATCCGAAACTCCAGTTCCAGTTCGGAACAAAACCCTAGACCAAGAGAAAAGAAACAGACTCAAAAAACACGTCTGTGAATCACTGAGCATAGCGCTCGGGTATTTCGCATGATTTACGCATAAGGCGGCGCCTCTTCATCATCCTACGAAGAGAAGCGGGCAATGGCTGCGCAAAAGTTGTTGCGGTTGTCCTTGTCTAGGGCAACAGGCTTGCTGTCAACGTTGACCATGCTGACGCTGGCCTTGGTGCTGATGCCGTAAAGGTGCACCTTGGAACTCTCAATGCTGATCATGTTGTCTTGACAGTTGTTCTCGCCGACACAGACCTGGTCGTAGTTGTCAAAGAAGCTGTACAGACCACCACCATAGATGAAGATATCCTTGGAGTTGACAGCTCGGACACCCCAGGTGCGGGCGCATCGCTTGGAGTCGCCGGTGCAAGTGGCCTTGAAGTCGGGGTCATGGTACTTGGCGTTGACAGTAAAGGGAACAGTGGCATCGGGGTTCCCCTGCATGTAGGCAGTCTCGGTCTGGATGAGCGACATGTAGACATTGGAAGCATCCTCCAGGTGGTAGTTGTAGAGGACACTGTGCTCGGAAGCGGTACCCCACAACCAGGCACCCTTGGTGCTCTCGATCAAGACGCCACGGCCGTTGTAGAGGTTGATCTGAGAATGGTCGGAACGGTCGAGCTCGTGATCGGCAACCCAGAACCAGGTGTTCTCGAGGTAGCAGCTGGACTCCTTGGTCATGTGGAACAGCATGAAAGCACCCATGCAGGCGGGATTAGGCTCGGTCTTGACATCAGGGGTCTTCTTGCAGGTGTCGGACTGGAGCTGAGTACCAGCAGAGCCACCGAGGCGGAAGTGGACATCAAAGAGACCGGCAGAGCCGGAAGTCTCGCCAGCAACGTTGAATTCCATCAGAATGGCGCCAGGCTGAGGTCCGAGAGTCTCAAAGATGAGGTCCTGGATCTCGACATTGCCGACATCGCCAGCCTCACCGACCTGCCAGACAGGCTTGGGGTTGGCTTGGTCCTTGAAGTTCTTGTCACCACCGGCCATGATGAGGGGCCAGATCTCGCCGACAATCTTGATGTTCTTGGGAACCTTGACAGTATCGGTCATGACGTAGGCACCGTGATCAAAGTAAACAATCTGTCCCTCCTGAACACCATCAAAGACAGCCTGGATGGCAGCGGTATCGTCAGTCTTGCCGTCACCCTTGGCACCCTTGGACTTGACGGAAACAAAGCTGGAGGCGGGAACACTGTTGTACTGAGGCTTGCTCTTGGTGACGACATTGCCGTTGCTGTCAAGGATGGCCTTGGGCTTCTCGATAGGAGTCTGAGTGGCCTGGACAGCCTCACCGTTGCTACCAGTGTAGGTGCGACCTTGGATCCAGGAGGCAATCTTGGTGTTGCCAGCGAGAATAGTAGCACTGGTACCACCGTTCTTGACAGCAACAGGAACAGAAGACATGTCGACGTTGTCAATGATGAGGGTACCGTTGGTGCCAGGCTGGGCAGGGTCGTAGTTGGAAAGGACACCAACCTCGGTGTCGGCGATCTTGCTGTCGGTCAGGAGGATGGAGCCAACGTTCTGGACGCTACCGCCGGCGGTCATGTCAATAGCAATCTTGGAGCCAGAGATGTCGAGGCCGTTGAGTGTCCACAACCAATTCCAGTTCATGTAGACAGCAGTCTGGCAGTTGCGGAAAGTCATGTTGCGGCTGGTGAACTGCTGGCTGCCGAAGAAACCACCATATCTACCACCAATGAAGGTGAGGTCGGTCATGAAGCCACCGGAACCGTTGTCGATGAAGATACCCTGCTGCTTGTTGTCCTCGCTGGGGTCCTCGATCATCTGGAAGACGATGTTCTGGAGAGAGGTAGCTTGGGCGACCTGCCAGTGAATACCAGTGCCGGAGCTCTTGGGCATTCCAGTGAGATCGATCTTGAAGTTGCGAACCTGGCGGAAGAAGTTGTTCTGGTTGGTGTGCCAGTTGGAACCGTCGTTGTTGTAAGGATCGACGTCGATGACAGCCATACCCTCAAAGTTCGCAGCAGGCTTGAGGACAGGGAGATCGTTCACATCACCGATCATGTGGGTGTAGTAATAGGGGAGGATGGGCTTAGAGACAACGTAGGTACCGGGAGGGAAGTAAACAAGAGCGGGGGTGACTGTGGTAGAGTCACATCCCTTACCGCAGCGACTACCATCAGAGAAGGCCGAGTTGATGGCAGCGGTATCATCAGAGCTTCCATCACCCTTGGCACCGTAGTCCTTGACATTGCGGAAAATCTTGTAATCAGGGGAGGAGTTGCCAAAGGCGACCGCACCTTGACGCTTGATGGAAGACATCCACCAGGAGTCAGCAGCGGCAGGAGTAACAGGGGCGCTGTACTCAGGAGCCGCAGGAGCAGGAACCGGAACCGCGGGTTGAGGAACAGCCGCAGCCGGGAGAGTGAAGAGGCGCATGGCCAAAAGCGAGGCGGTGACAATAGTCGAGAGCCCCATGATGACGATGAAGAACCAGCTGAATCGTTGTTTCCGGGGTGTCGAGTAGTGGTATCGCTCTCGAATGAGTGGTGTTGATATTCCAGCAGAATGCTGTGGAGGGTGACTGATCAGCTTTTTGTTCAACAGTATGAGTTTTTGCAAAGAAGTAAGGTTTGTGATGTGTGAAAGATTTGTGGGAAAGTGAAAGGGTTATCAAGCTTTGTGAAGCTATCAACGGTTCGGGGAGTGCGGGATCAATGTTGGTAGGAACAATGAATCGCACAATAGAAAAAGAACGAGTTGAACGGATGAAAAGAATGAATGAATGAAAGTAAACAAAGGACAATGGCAACGGTATGACGTGAATGAGAGTGGGTGTTGCGTGAAGTGAAGCTGAGCTGCCAGCTGTCTGCCAGTCGTTGACAGTGTAAGTCGGAAGGGCTCAATATGTAGGCGAGGGCTTCTTCTTGAATCCTACAGCCGCTGGGCCTTTTGCACTTGCTTAAAGAGGTACTTGGGATGAAAAGGGCTAAGAGGTTTCGATCCCCCTGGTCTGTTTGACATGGAGGCTTGTCACAGATGAAACTTACCACGAAACAGGATCAAAGGAAAAAAGTCTTGAACCTGAACCAATGTATGGCGAAAAAAACAAGATACTCAAAGGGAGAGGCAGTCTTTAAATTGGTGTAAATTGCACACACACACACAACTGAACAAGAAGCAGAAAAATGAGAGAGGGTGGTGATCAAACTAATGACGCTGTTCCAGACATGCAAGAGAAAGAAAAGAGAGAGACAGGGAGAGACACGCGAGGCGCGTGTTCACACTATAAAGAGTGTCGTGATGGTGGGTGGTGTGGTGGTTTGATGTGCAGAGCAAAGGAAATGAGAGACAAGTGCAGGTTTGAACCTTATATGTGACTTGAACTAATGAATAGTTCGAGTAGAGTCGTGCTTGACTGGGCTCACCTTGTCATTGCTTTTAGTCTGGCCTTGGGCTCTACCATGGACAGGGATCTCATCGTAGTAGCCCTCGACGGATGGCATCCGCCGTCTCTGCGTCGGCGAGCCAGCCATTTCGGTGGAGTTGTTCATGGTGTCGTCCGTCAAGGGGTCTGAGGAGAAGGCTATTGGCTATGGGGGCATCAGGTACTGTTTCAAACACGGCCGGTAGTGGTCCAAGCGAGCGGATGGGAGGATTCTGTTGCTATGATTTGAGGAGAGAAGGATGAAACGAATATATTCGGAGCTATACAAGAATAAACGGTGATGTTTATGCCTGTTTGCGATAATGGATGAACCCTTAGGTAGGAAGGGAATGAATGGTAAAGGTGAAGAGACGAGATGAACCGAGAGAGACAGAAAGGGAAAGGAGAGAGACGAAGAGCCAAGCATTATTGATGTGCCTTCCCAATGTAACCCCCAGCCTATGAATGACGCCTAAAAGGGAAAGTACGATAGAACTGAAGCGAGCCTAGCGGCTGTCTGTGTCTTTTAGTGACTCTCTCCACTGGTCCCTGGGCTAAACTAGCGGGTGGCTTTTCATGGTCAGTAATTAAATTCTAAAAACGGCAGAGAACAAAAGCTCCGTTGAGGATGAGCAACCATCATGAGGCACGTCCACAAGACCCAGGTTCTGTTGGAGATGCCAGATACAGAAGTCGGGTGCCTTGCATCGGAGGATCAGCAATACCCATGTGGCATCCATCTTGGCTACGCCTACCAACACATCAATGCCAGCGTTTGAACAGAGCTTATGCTTAATCTCCACCATCACATTCCTCCAAAACCCTCTTTTTTCTACTCTATCAAAGCGAAACTGCATTCCTTTTGGCCAAAGCATTGCGCCCCGTCCGTTAATTTACATTAGCGACTTCTTTCTTCCCGCCACCACGTAGAATCCCGCTCTTGTGTCTCAGCCCGCCCAACCGCGCGCGACTATCGTCAAATAAGCGCTTAGCTAATTAAAGACCGATTCACAGTAGGGATGTGATCTTCAAAAGCTACAGTTTCTTGTTGATGAAAGCTCCGTAGTGGCGGTTATAGAAGCCATTCAGGATCGATCCCAGGGGTGGACAAACAAGTTTCAGTTCAAAAAAGAAGAAAATTATTTCGTCCTATAGTTGCTTCATGCTATAGGTCTATATTTCTTGATTTTCTTTCCTTCGGACGAAAGAGACCGTGTGAGCCAACAATTTCCCCTCAAGGTCCCCTGTTTCAAAACAACATCTCCACTTCCCGCCGCACCACCAAACGGCATTCCACCAAAGTATGGAATAATCATGCCTTTGCCGCCTGATGATATGCACTATACATCATTCTGGTTCTAAACCCAGCTATAGTTGCATTAATAGGTTAGCATGGCATAGTAGTGGTAGTATAGATGCCGGTATTAATTCATATTGAGGACATCCTCCGAGACAGACAGCAACGTAGCAGACAGATCAGGTGAACAGAACATGCTGTGGAATAAACATCTGGATCAGGTAAAACATATTAATTCAGGGTGGTCATTTATGCGAATCCTCAACTACACCTTCTGTTTCTGAATCTTGCCAGTATTCGTTCCTCCACATGATCGACGTCTACTACTCATCACACGCTTCATGTTTCACCTTGCATCCCACATCCCGCATTTCGATCTTGATGCGCATTCCCGTCATCTCCTTCGGTTTCACGACTCCATCTTGAACCCTGCCTAGGTACTACTTTCAATATTTTTATCCTCAAGCTTGTGAAGTGGCATGTAAAATGTCAACAGAGGATCATGATCTATGTAAAAAGTTCAATTTATTAATGATTAAAACTCCAGACTCATTCAAATGTGGTCAAAATCGCTAGTCAACGCTGCTGACGATCATCCCTTTTGGGGTAATCAATCGCCGAATCTCAAATGTGCTCCGTGAGGTTGCACATGCATGCACCATGTCTCCAACATGCCACCAATGCTATAAGCTGCCATGAAAAACAGTCTAATCAAGTAAGCCCTCCCATATCATAAGTCGTTACAGCCAGCTCGAGTTCGTCTGGCCCATTAGTACTGTTTCTCTTTATACCAACCCTCATCACTGCCAGCTTAGATAAATCCTCCGTTCAGCTCGACGGGCTTGATACTCTCAATATTCTGGATCCCTTCGACATCAGCACCAAAATCCATAATTAAGATCTTGGGGTCTTGTCCGGTGCTGACAATTCGTCGGTAATCACTCTTTGCGCTCAAAACCCAGCTTGCGTGCCATTTGGGGAAATCGAGCAGCTGATGCCCAGTCTCCATATCCCACACCTTGATATCGGTGTCGTAGCTTCCACTGACCAGTCGACCGCTCACACTATCGATGTGGAGGCTGCGAACCAGGTTCTCGTGGGCACGCATCTCTCGGAGACATTCGCCGGTGTTTGCATTCCAGATACGAATCACCTTGTCGTTGCCGGCAGATGCAATGTATCGGCCATCCTCGGAGAATTGTGAACAAGCCAGCCCTTTAGTGTGTCCAGTAAACTCCCGAATGTTCTTACCAGTCTCAATGTTCCACAGCTTGACGCGGAAATCTCCCGAGCAGGACACGATGGTGTTGCCCCGCATTTGTACCGCATTGACAGGGCCGTTGTGACCTCGAAGCTGCTTGATCAAGTCACCGGTGTTGCGGTCCCAGACGCAAATGGTAAAGTCCTTGCTACAGGTCACGATATGCTTGTCGTCAAAAGCGAGATCGAGAACCGCTGCTGTGTGGTGTCGAAGCCGACGGATGGGTTCGTACCCAGCACGCACGTCATAGACGATGCAGGTAGAGTCAGAAGATCCTGTAACAAGAATTTCATCGTCGTACTGAAGACACAAAATTGACGCCATGTGATGAGTCGGGAACGACCTGGTGGCAGGCACGGAAAAGTTTGTCTTTTCGTTTTCAGACGAGCCCGAAGCAAAATGAGTGGGCTGGTCATCCTCATCGTAGAGCACATCGGGCTCATTGATAACTTCTTGAGGTCCGATGACAAGACTGCATTGAAGAGTGTGCATATCCCAAATACGGATAGTCTTATCGCGGGAACCAGTAATAATTTTGTGTCTGTCAAAGTTAGTGTGTGATCTACAAAATGAGAATGAAGTGACTTACTCGTCGAACTGAAGGCAATAGATACTATCTTTGTGTCCATTCAGATAGACAGGTCTGGCTTGTCCAGTCTTCCATCGCTGGTTCAGCTCTTGCTTGACACGGTAGATTTCTCTCCAGTCGTTGACAGGTGAAACAGCAGGAACTCCGAGTCCACTTCCGGGTGCGACAGGCTCGCTAGTCGCATAGGTGGTGGTTGTCTCTCGAAGGCAAGACTCGCGCCAGATATGCTGGTTACTCACAATCTTGTTCCAGCTCTTGCATACCACGGCAGCCTTGGTGAGAGCAGCAGCATCAAGATTCGCGAGAACATGGATGGCCAGCTCAGCAGGGAGTCTAGAGATGAAGTCGATCGTGCTAATAGCGGCGTTCTGCTCCGTCTCGCTTTCTTCGGATTCGACACCGGGAAGGGTGACTGTAATTCCAATACCACTCTCACGGTCGTTGCTTTCGTCGTTGGTTCTGGGGTTCAGCCACATGTTGTAATGGCCCTGGCGGGCAAGGTACTCGTTCTGCATAGCAGCAGATGCCTTGGCAGCAGCTCCCGAGTTGCTGGGAATGACAGGCGGCTCACCACCAAAACCAGGAATAGGAAGATGAGAAGTGTTCTCCTGGTGGTAGGTACCATGCTCGCGGTGCAGTTCGAAGCCGTAAATCGATCGTGAACGGCGCATGGTAGCTTGTCGAAGTCGATTCCAAGTCGAATGCGCACCAGTATAGGAAGTAGTAGGGCGGCCAGGTTCGACCGTCTCTTGTGCGTCTTCGGCAATAGAAGCTCGACGGTGAACCATGCGATTGATGGACAGTGATGCACGTCGAAACATGCCCTTAATGTGTTTAGCACCAGGAGTGTGGTGGTGATGTTGATTCGAATCGTGCATGTCGTCTTCGTGATCGTCGATAGCGAGATCGGTAAAATGTCGTGGTAAGTTTTGCGAATGATTGTGAGTATGATGATCATGCCCAGAAGCAAATGACTTAGGTCGTCCCCAGGGCATGGAAAGGCTCATGCTACGATTTCGCTGGGGCTGAGCTGTGTGGATGACGCCTGCTTCGCTGGCAGTGTGTGACTTGGCTGTTGAGCCTTCGGCTATGGTAGACGACTCGGATGGGGATTCCATCTTCGCTTCCTGAGCAGGAGCCCAGTCGTTGACGGGAAAAGTGCGCTTGGACATGTTTGTGGTTTTTGAATCGGGAATGTTGTAAGTGTTGATAAAGATTGTGTATTTGGTATAACGAAGGAGGGCGATGGATTAAGGAGTGTCGATTATCAACTCGAACCGGTCGATCAAATGCGAACGACGGGCTGGATTGATATGCTCGTCGCAGTTCCAGTAAAAAAGTCGAGGTTTGTTTACCGTTGGCGGTCGCAAAGGCGGTCGCGGGTCTTTTCTTTGAACTTCGCAGCCTTGTTTTTGGGCCCGGTAGTTCGGTTGGGTTGGGTTGCAATGGATGGAACAACAAGAGAGATGGTCGTGATGATGAATTTTTGAACACTCTGTTTCTGTTTCAATACCGAAATGAAAAGAAGAATGAACAGCACAAGGGAGAAAAAGGAATGAAGATGTATGTGAGGGAGAGACTTTCTTGAAGGGTCAAGAAAAAAAGCGTTGTAACGATTAGCAATCCCGGCTCAGACAATCAACAAGAGAAGGGACAAGGGACAGGGGACAAGGGGGAGGTTGAGCATGGAGGTGAGGCGGGTAGTAGTCAGTAGCTAACTTTTATTTTATTTTAAAATTTAACAGAACAACAACTCTTTTGATTCGTAGTGATTGAATTTTCTAGTTTTCCATGGCGAGTCAGAAGAAGGGGATGATCAGGGGAATGCAAGAATGGAGGGTAGCATACATGTACATGTACTGTCACTGCCACTCAGCCAAGTATCCCTTAACAGACACTGGTACAAGTCTCAGGCTGGAGACGTTACAGGTGGACTCTTGACGGTGATGTCAGGCAACTCAGCTCCATCTCGTTGGGTCATGCTCCAGGCGTTCTCCTACGCCATCTTCAGCACAAAAAGACACTAGCGTTGCCCCCAGAAGAAGCAATGGAATGCGGGAAGAGGCCAGTTTCTTGGATATGGGCCACTAGGCGGAGGTGGATCTTGTAGTTCCAGTTTTCTCGGAGGTCGCGATAGATTCCGTATTCTTTTCTCTCGGTCCGGTATTAACTCTGGATAAGTAAGGAGATAAGTTTCAAATGCCAACGTCACTCAATTATAGCTATTGTTTGTTACACTGAAGCGGTGAAAGAATAGTCTCTTGAACCAACAACGCTGTGGCTATCCGCCCCTCTTCAGCCATGGCATGGATAAGAAGGAAACCGGGGGAGGAGAACTCTGTTTAGTTACAGGTGGCAATGGCTTGGCTAGATCGTAATCGGCTTCTTTATTTCCGGGTCTAGATGAAATCTCTCAAAAGTGAACAACACATTTTCATGTACCCTGCAGCTTGCGAGTCAATACACCGTATATTCGAATATCCGTGCTAGATAGGCATTGCCATGACAGCCGTTATTTCTTTCTTTCAGGTCTACTACAAGTGTCTGTGGAACATAGTTTCACCATCAACAACGTTACAACACTTTCAGAGTCCAGGGTCCTTCAATCAGCAGTACCCCAATCAAATTCATCCTCCAAACGTACCCCGGATTTCACTGGCTCCATTTGCCGGTTGCTTATGACTTGCAGGGATCAAAACAATTTACTTTCAGGGCCTAATTAACTTGCTACAAAACTTAGTAGCCACAGAGGTCTCTTGCTGTGCCGTGCAATCAACAATAGTATTCATGGAGAAGATCTCTATCTTTCTTTGATGTGCTTCTGGAAGACAGGAGATGAGAAAGCCTAATTGCTTTGAGGAAGGGATCAACGGCTCTTGAGCAGATTTGGACGCCACTCGGAATGAGAGTCGGAGAGCCCGATACCGGATTCCGTAGATCTAGGAAGCAAAAGCATCTGTCGATAGCATCAACAAGCCCTTTGCCAACAACACAGGGGCAATGTATCAATAAACATCTCAACTCAGAAACACATAAAAGCAGGTTGATTCATTGTGTATCAACGTATGTAAACTATTGCTGCAATATATAATGGTAGAAGTAATAGTATTATACTGATCAAGGTTACAGGGTAGCTGCTCGACAAGCGGTTGTGCCAAGGTTGTCATAGTTGGTGACACTCAACACCATTTTCATCACGTTCTCAATACAGATAGAGTTATCAGTCAAACAGACGGAAGAAAGACATCAAATGTCCTAAAAAATACAACACAGTTGCAAAAAATAGCCAGTGCCTCTCTACTCCCTAAGGACAGCATCGACAGCTGTCACGTCAACATTCGAACACATGACCAAAAAGCGAAGAAAGTTGACCAAGTTCAATCAAGCCTGGTATATTCAGGATGTTATACCACCACACTATCGAAGGTGACAGTTGAAGGAATGTAGCTACTTCGCTGGTTGTAGTTGTTTTGCATGCGTATATAAAGCCTGGTGCCTGGAGGGTGGAGTGGCTAGACAAGGTGTAAGCTGGTAGGGATGAGAACAGGGGTTGGTGAGTAACAAAAGAACTGCTTCGCACTAACAAAATCCAAGAAGAGATGAAAATGAGATTTTGTGAGCAGTGCCTGCATACATAGAAGATGTGATAAGAAGACATAAAGAGGCAAACGTGGAGTTCGAACTCACAAGACTCAAGACACAAAAAGCGAAGGCGCCTTTGAGGCGCAACTGAAAACATCCATTGTTTTTTTGTTTCAAGTAGCTACTCCGCTGATGGGATAGTCTGTTATGTTGGTATAAGTAAGTGTAGGCTGAGAGTGATAGAGTTCTGGGTGTAAAGTTAGACGTGGTAAGCCTTGGGTGGGTACAGGCCGAAGCAATGCCTGGAGTCGACTGGCAGCCAAAGAACAGAGGAAAAGAAGCGATGCAATGGGGTCACATAGATCAAGACGCCGTTTAGATTCTATTGACAGTAGTTTCTTTTATTGGTATGATGCCATATCGGCGCATGGGTCGGTAGCTTGGGATGCTATGAGCCCCCGAGCACCCTGCCAACAACTTCATTACGTGACGAACCAGGGGAATATACAACAAGCATTAAGAGAGTACATCGCGCATGGGAAGACGTCTGAAGACGACCGAATAGCACTCCCTTCTGCCAGGGGCGGCCTGCACTGCCTTGTCTCCTGTGTACTTGACTTACACTACGGGACCATCTGTCAAATGAGTCCAAAGTTGGTTCGACTCCAATATATGTCCCAGATAACATCACATAGATCACCAGCTGCATTTGTCAGACTGAAAAATAAAAAGGGGGAGGAAATCCACGCTCCTTTTCGGGTTCAACTCGAACTTGCAAGAAATGGCAAAAAACAAGGAGTGGCTTTTGTGGGTGAAGGAGATTTTAGGTTCGGAGTTTAAGAGATTTATAGGTTTTAGGAACGGATACCACTAGACCACTCCTCGTTGAAGGGTACAGAGATAAATTAGTATATAACCTTTGGGTAGACAGCATGGTCTTGCTGAAGGGCAAAGAGTCACGCAACGCACGAGATGCGGCGCGTGTCTCAACAACCAGTGACAAACCCGTGAGTCACCAAGCATGTCGGGCCAATTGCTGCAATACCTCATTGTGAGAAGCACAACACTGTGCCCGTGGGGTTGTCTAACAGCCGAGTATTCGCATGCGCACAGGGATTTAATGTCAGTGGTAGTCGCGACGCCGACGATGTGTCTTGCGCCAAAACCCCTGTAAGGGAACCGCAGGGCAATGATGGGAAGCCCTCGAGTTGTATGCACCGCCCAGGGCAATCATTGTCCTCGGTGTCGTAACTGCGAGGATGAACGCCAGTGACTTCGTTTGATGGTGTAAGAATGCCATCAACAGAAAGCAGGTGTCTCCAAAAATAGTAAACAAAACCCCTGAGTCATCAAGATCGGGATGTTGGGTCGACTGCCGCAGTACCACAACACTGCGATTGTGGGATTGGGAACTCCATCAAGAGAGAACAGGCGCGTCAAAAATGGCAAAAAGATTGAGCCAGGACTCGAACGAACAAAAAGCAAGGAGGGTGCAGTGGGGTGAAGTATTTATAGGAGCGGATTTTAGAGTTTTTAGGTATTTAGGAGAATAGGTGCGTATTCCCACTGCACCACTCCTCACTGATGGTATACAGAGTTAATCTAGTATATAAGGGGTACCAGTGAGACCTCACCCCGACGCACGTTCGTACCACGACACAAAACATTGGCAGTCCCCGCGACGAAACATCTGACTGACGAGTGAGGATGTCGTCACGGACATTGTTTGGGAATATCGTTCATCATAGAATGATGGTTCTCGCCTCGAGTCGTGGTGGTAGAGGTAGAAAGACTGTAGCGTCGTCGAGGGGTGTTCGTATGATCGTGGACGGTCGGTCTGCTTCGTGTCTGTAGATGATCCAAAAATGAATGAATTCCAGCGAGATGAATGTGTTGTCACCAGGCAGTAGATTGCTCAGACTGGATTCGAACCCCTGAAATGCAAAAAGAAGAGTGGTGCAGCGGGTGAAAGTTTTTAGGAGCGGATTTTAGAGTTTGTAGGATTTTAGGAAACGTATGCCACTGCACCACTCTTCGCTGGGAATATGGAAAGTTATTCTGATATATAACTGTACAGTCGAGGACCTTTCATGATCCACGTCGATTCGATCCAACAAGAATGGTCAGAAGACTGACAAAAAGAATCCATGGCGAGTGATGGAAAGAAAGGAGAAAAAGAGGAACGGATGTTCCAAAGATTTCTTCTTCTTCTCCTTGTCCATCTGTCCCTGATGTCGGCCTGCTCTTTCTGTGGTTCGTCTTGGGAGATGTTCGTGTAGCGCTGACCACCGTTCTGTAGGTGTGGAAAGTCGTCCATTGAAGAAATCGAAGACATAGGGGTGTGTCTGGCATCGGTTCGAATACGCCGAGGATGGTCGCAAGACTGGCATAGCAAAAGAACCCAAGGTACGTGATGGATAGCGAAAAAGAAGTGTCAGGGGTGTCTAGCAGTTGTGTTTCTTCTTCCCCTTCTTTTGCTGCTGTCACTCCGCTCGTCCGTTGCAAGTATTCTGCTCTTTCGGTAGGGGTTGCGTGTGGGAGCTGTCTGTCTTGCTTTGTGAGTCATTCATGCGACCGCTGGGCCGCCCTTCACCGATGACATGGCAAATTGTTCCTTCATTTGAAGGTACAGCCAAGGTTCCGAGGCCACCACCACAGTATTGACATCGCCTGGAATCCACTGAGACATGTCCCAAAGAGAGGGCATCAATAGGATTGAACGATCTAAGAACCAGGCATGGATACCACAAGTCAATAAAAAAGATAAAAAAATAGGGGGCGAAGTGTGGTCTAGCGGTGTTTTGTTTCTTTGCAGTTTTTTTCTCCTTTATTCCGCTCTTTCTATGTTTCCTTGTGGTTCGTTTCTTTCTATTTATTTCTTCTGGATATGGATAGTATGTGTGGTTTTTTTTTGCTGTTTGTTACTATTAATCCGCTCTTTTATTGCTGTTATCCTGCTCTTTCTGTGTGTGGTTTGTTTTTTTGTGGTTTTTTTGCTTTTCGATTTTGTGGTTTTGTGGTTTTCTGTAAGGAAACTCGTTCTTTTTTACCGCTAGACCACCCTTCGCCGAAGTGTTTGTTGAAGGTATTGTACCTTATTCTAGTATAAGACACTATCATGGAACGTGATGTGTCGCCGAAAGGTTGTTGTGTGGGACGGGTGCGGTCGAAGTCGGCCTGAAGGTTGAGGTTTCGTAGGTTCGTCGGAGGGAAATCGGCGTCGTGGGAAGGCAATGCACAGGTGACCCATATAATTTGAGTTAAAGAAACTGCACAACAGTTTTTTAAAGTCCACAATCACTTGATTGTGCTCAAAAACCTCAAAGGAATCGCCATGGTGAGTCGTCGCATGTATTTGTTTCGGATGGTGACAGGACGAAGTTCCATATCAAATTCACCCCGCGCTACGTAATTATTTCTGACGCTAAAAACGGAGCCTCTTTTTCCCGCCCCCGACCGGATCGAATCCACTGTCGATCTCCTAGCTCTAGGCTCAGGGCTTCTGTTCCTTGGCGGCAGCCCACTATTAGCGCCAGTGCAATACCATACGTAGACGTCATTGCGTGTCCGTAGTATCGTCAAAAAACACCAAGGCCATTCCGGCGCCACCTGTCTCAATCTCTTCCCTCTCTCCCTCCACCACTCATTAAGCTCTTCTAATGCTTTAGAAGTATTCAACGCTATACTTTGCTTCCTCTGCGCCTAATTTTATAATGGTTGCTACTCGTCGCGCTGCAAAGGCAGCCCCTGAAGAGAACATCGCAACTATGGACTCTACCACGCGAACCTCGACGCCACGCACCTCGCCCTTCCTTCCGACGCCTCTTGAAAGAGCCGGGCTCGTCATCTTTCCAGCTATGCTGATCTTTGGCACTATATTCTCCATCATCTCACCCCAGACGCGCGCTGCCCCGTACGATCCTGTCACTCAATCGCATCTGCAAGATCCAAGCTTTTCGCCAAGCTACTTTGCGCGCAAGTCCAACCTATTCAACGTCCTGTTTGTCAAGAGAGGCTGGGCCTGGATCACCGCTGCCTTTTTTGCTTTTGTGTTTAGCCATCCCAGCACCGCAAACTTGGAACGCCGTGCTCGGGCTATCTTCCGATGGTTCGCTGTTACATCCATGTGGTTTCTTGTTACGCAGTGGTGCTTTGGTCCCGCTTTGATCGATCGAGGTTTCCGATGGACAGGTGGTCGCTGTGAGCTTGCTAGAAGGGAAGTCGAGTTTGGCGTCGACAGTGTCGCGGACAAGGTAACAGCAGTGGCATGCAAGGCTGCCGGTGGAAAGTGGAAGGGTGGTCATGACATATCAGGTCATGTCTTCCTCCTCACTCTCGGCACCGCGTTCCTCATGCAGGAAGTTGGTTGGGCTATTTTGAGGTGGTCTGGTAAGCGAAACGAAGAGCGATGCGTCGTTATGTCTGATGGAGCACTCAAGAGCGCCAACGTCGAGGCGGATCATGCTATGGGTGAAGGCGCGGCACAGCCTGCACTTGGACTCGGTGGCAAGTTTGCCGTTGGAGTCATGGGACTTAGCTCTTGGATGCTGCTCATGACAGCTATTTACTTCCATACCTGGTTTGAGAAGGTGAGTCAAACATGTTGCCATTTTGATCAATTGCTGACACGTAGTAGTTAACTGGCCTTTTGACCGCCGGTACAGCCTTTTACCTTGTGTACATGGTGCCTCGTTTTGTGCCAGGCGTAAGACAAATTGTTGGTCTCCCTGGTATATAATTGAGACGGCGCCAATGAGTTATGTAGTGATGAGTGACGGGGTAGGATAATAGATGTAAGATAGAACCGATTGTGTATCTTTACCGGTTTTAATTGTTTAATAGACATAGGGAATTTATTTACTGTAGAAGTGTGAATAGCTGACCCGAGATCTACATTTGGACGTTGCCTCTTGCTATCCCAACAGGCTGCTAGTATTCGTCATTGATTCATAACTCGTGCCCTTCGTGGTGATTGTACCAGCACTTCATCTCCTTCTTCTGGCAGATGACTTGGTCTTTTTAAACTCGTCCTTGATCTCATCCAATAGTCCATCCACAGTCAACACATCAACAGCAACACCTGCCAGACTCTTGGCCACCATGAGAGCCTTCTCAAAAGCAGCCTTGCTTCCAGCAGCGACTTCGAATGGTCCAGTATGAGGACCATTCTTGGGCACAGTTCCATTCTCAAAGGTGATCTGGAACATGGGAGAAATAGTCGGGAAGTCCTGGCTGATATTTCCCTGGTCCGTCGAACCACCCGGTTCCCTCAGCTTATCGACGTCAGCGTCGGGGAGATCACCGCCTAGTTCCTCAAACCATCGCGTATAAGACGCAGCGAGGCCATCGTTGCTGTTCATGTTGGCATAGCCGTACGGGCGCATTGTAAAGTTCATCTTTGCTCCAGTTCCAATAGCTCCGGCTTTGAAACAGTTGTACACGCGGTCTGAGAGCTCCTCCAGTTGCTCTTCGTTGGCAGAACGGAGCTGATAACTTCCCGAAGCTTCAGCTGGGATGACATTGATACGGCTTCCGGCTGAGTGGATTATGCCGTGAACACGATCCGTCGTCCGCATCTGCTGGCGCATATAAGACAAAGCGCTGTTGGCAAGGAGGAGGGCATCCTGAGCGTTGACACCGTCCCAGGGTCCGGCTGCAGCGTGGGCTTCACGACCAATGTACTCAACGTCGAAGCGATCAGTCGACTGGGCGAGCATGTATGGAGTGTCGGGACCATTGCTGGGGTGCGAGATGAGGGAGATGTCGATCTTGGCGTCTTTGAAGACCCCAGCCTCCAGCATCTTGACTTTTCCACCGAGGGACTCTTCAGCTGGGGTGCCAAAGAGAATGACTTTTCCGCCAAGCTTCTCTTCACGCATTATCTCAGCCGCAGCCAAGGCTCCACCAAGTGAAGCTGTAGCGATCAAGTTGTGACCGCATGCATGACCGAGGCCCTCGAGAGCATCATACTCGGCATTGAAACTCACAACAGGACCATCGCCCGAGCCTTCAAAGACAGCCATGAAAGCGGTGTCGATTCCACCGACGGTGTCTGTGACTTTCCATCCTTTCTGCTTCTTCATGTATGTTGTGAGAAGCTTATGGGCCTTGAACTCTTTGTACCCGAGTTCGGGATTGTCGTGAATGTTTTTATTGATTGACCAGAGCTCTTTGTCGAGAGAGTCGACATACTTGGAGACTGTGTCTGCGTATGGACTTGCTGCGTTTTTCTTTTGTCGGGGTGTCAGAGATGTTTGTGTTGATGATACTGGGGTTCCTAGTAATGCTAGACCATAAACAAAGGCAGCAAGGCCTCTTGCCTGAGCGATGTAAACCATGATGGCGGAATTGAAGCTGCACTTAACACAGCACAATCTCGCAAGTCAATGGTTCGATCTTGACACTGGCCAGGATGACCCCCCAACAAGTTACCGACGAGATCATCGACCTTCTTATACATGTTTTGTCGTCCAATATTCATATTACTGATAAGATCGGCCAAGTCAAAATACGAGCGGTTATCGTTGCGAGCTGTCAATCTAGGAACTAGAATTGTTGTCCGAGACTCCACATTCTTAATCCCCCGCTCAAGATTCGGGAACTACCTTCCTAGCTGGGATATAGATCAAGGCAATCTTTAGAGTTATAAGTTAGCAAACTCTTGGTGATATCTTTCACCCCGCTCTAAACCCTGGTTTAACTACAAGAACTTGATGCCGTGCCATAACTGGCTTGTCAAATAGCCAGGATACAGACCTGGATTGTCACTCAATGACTGATATCTGTTATCTTTGTTGCCGTGAGTAAAAGCCGCTGTTTGTTATCCTGGGAGCTGCCTTGACCGCTGTTTGTATATAGCCTAGGTTGTATTGTACGCTGAGTAACTCGCAACAATCTCTTTGAGACATTTAAATAAAGAAGCTCATGAGATGCTTATAAACAACCTTTGTAATAGTAACAAAAGGAGACAGAAATACTCTATTAAAATAATCGACACTTAACCTCTCTGATTTATGTTAAAAAATATAAGTTTGTATATGTGAATATATATATATCACTTCACATCGAAAACAGCCCTTCTCAATATCCCAAAGTTTTCAACTATAACTAAAGACATACCTATTTATATTCCCTTCGACTTTAAGTCAAAGTCAAAGCCTTTCCAATATACTTGTTAGGTTCTGCAAGGTTGACCGGTTTGTTCGAGTTAAAAACTCAGTAAATCGTAGTGTGTTTCCCTCGCAACAAATGGTTCCCCGCCAAGACGGCATCTTCTCTCATGGTTAAACTGTTCCTACTCGAGATACCAATGCCTACCCGCCACACTTGTGGCTAGAGTCGTATCCTGGTACTTGGTGTCACCTTCATGTATAGAGGATGTTCTGCTGATGCTGATAGGACTTACTCCTAAAGAACGCAAACCTCTCCTGCATGTAAGATATGTATGACTGGGTATGTATGTACATTCCCCGAATGCCGAGATATATCAGTAGACTGCCCGTTTTATTGCCCGTCTTACCCGGTGTTGAAGGCAACAAATTGTATTCCTTTCTTTGTGAAACACTCGCTTAACAAACACTGCCACGTTCAGGCAAGATTCCGCTGACGCGATTAAATCCAGTCCCAAGTTTGAACCAATCCTTTTCACTATACCGTTGCAGGCTCGTTGAAATAAGCAACCAAGTTACATAAAGTCACATTATGGATTAGATAACTCAAGTGCCGAAGTGCCGTCGGCTCCTGGAAATCAAGCCGCCAAGCGATTTCTCGGGCCGTCCTTACGGGGTCTAAGCGTGGCTTGGAGCAAATGCTATTGGTACAAACTTGCAACCATCACTAGTCAGCACAAAACCTTGGATCTACGAAACAACCACAACTTGATTTCTTCGTATGTCCGAGATTAAGCCTACCCGGCGTTATCCGCCTGATTAACTCTACTTACTTGGGTGACACTATACAGAATAGGCGGAACTTTTGTTCAGGGTCCCAATGGCAACCAAGACAAGGCTGGCCCGTTGTGCTGACATCACGACTTCGGCGAGCTCGGGTTCAGGCGATCACCACGATGATCGTCTCAATAATTCGGGTGCCATCACTTTTCGGTCCCGAAGTCGGCAATAACCCGCCATGACCAATACGGCGAGGACATTAAGAGTATACTGTAGTGGAGGGCTGGTTACTCAGAAATAACTATATAAGAAGCAGTTGGGCACGTTTATGGCTTCTTTTCAAGCATCAAGCTCGTCTCATCAAGTTCAACGACCAAAGAAACTACCCTACTTCACCATGAGAGTTCGAGACGCTTTGTTCAAAGCCGCACTGGCTTCACTTCCCATCTCTCAGAGTCTGGCCCTTCCAGCTCCTCAGTAAGTCTGTCCACGCTTGACTCTATCATTCTACAATCTAAACTCGCATCAACAGGATGGGAGACTATGGAGAGAACAAAGGTCCAGTTGGTGGTGTTGATCCCCCGACTCCGACTGTCACCTCAACCAGCGGTTCTCTGTATGGCGACTCGAGCCTGCTAGGCGGCAATGCTCCTCTTCCCGACCCCGACAAGTCTGACTCGGCCGTCGTCAAAGACCCAAAGCTCGTCAACGGCCAGGAAGCAGATGCCAAACTCGGACTGTATCTCGATTTTGACGGTGTTGACGTTCCCCAGCCAATCCGCGGCGGACTAGGTGCCACTGATCCCGGCCCTCGGACATATGAGTATGAGAAGCTCAACCCTGATCTGTATGCTCCTCCAGGCACAGATACAGGAGATGTTCCTAATGCCATGTGGCCGCTGGGTCTTTCTCATAACCGCCTTGGTAGCGAGCCCGGTGCCGGATGGGCAAGACAGCAGAACCAAGCCGTACTTCCCGCTGCGACCGCCATGGCCGGAGTAGACATGCGTCTTGCTCCCCATGCTTACCGCGAACTGCATTGGCATACCTCGGCTGAGTGGTCTCTGGTCACAAAAGGTTGTCTCCGCGTTGCTGCTATGAATGAAGAAGGCAAGAGCTTTGTCGATGATCTTTGCGCCGGCGATGTTTGGTTCTTCCCTCCTGGTGTTCCTCACAGTCTTCAGGCTTTTGACGAAGGAGTTGAATTTCTGCTGGTATTCAACGATGGTCAATTCTCAGAGGACGAAACTTTCCTCGTATCTGAGACGTTCCTTCGAAACCCCGTTTCCGTTCTGGCCAAAAACTTCAAGACCGACACATCTGCCTTTGATAACATTCCAAAGGACCAGCTTTACGTGAGTATGCTGCCCCAAACTATTTGATTGTATGCTAATGCATATCGACTGCAGATTTTTAACGGAACTCCGGCGCCCAAGGATATTCAGAAGCAGAACGTCACAGGCTCAGCTGGCGTGTTGGCAGGTAACGAATCATACACGTACCATTGGTCTCAAC
This sequence comes from Fusarium armeniacum, assembly GCA_013618295.1. Classification (NCBI taxonomy): domain Eukaryota; kingdom Fungi; phylum Ascomycota; class Sordariomycetes; order Hypocreales; family Nectriaceae; genus Fusarium; species Fusarium armeniacum. The sequence goes on along the minus strand of JABFER010000023.1, from coordinate 2,416 downwards.
AGAAACCGCACACCGTCCCCGGAGGTTCAGTCAAGATCATCGACCCTACAACATTCCCCATCGCTCAGGGCTTCTCAGCCGCTCTTGTAGTCGTACAACCTGGAGCAGTTCGCGAAATCCACTGGCACACGACCTCTGATGAATGGAGCTACTTCCTCCAGGGAAGCGGCCGGGTGACTGTATTCAAAGCACCCGAGTCGGCACGTACCTTTGACTTTACAGCCGGAGGAGTAGGATACATCCCAGCTGCCAACAGCCACTATGTCGAGAACACTGGAGACACGGATTTGATTTTCCTCGAGGTTTTGCAGGCGCCCAAGTTCTCAGACATCTCTGTAGCGCAGTGGTTGGCTCTGACACCGAGACAGATTGTCAAGGATCATCTGCATGTTTCCGACGAGTTCTTGGATTCCTTGCCAAAGGAGAAGGAGTTTATCAAGACTGGAGACGTGAATATGACAGCCCTTGCGGCGGGAGGAGAGAACTAGGCACAGAATTAAGAAGGACTAGATACTCAAGATGGCTTGTTGAATGAAGAGAGGTTGGCAGTTGTAATTACAGGATTAATCAAGTAGACATAATTCTTACACTCCAGTAGAAGGAAATATTATATCGTGTCATTGTTCAGCCTCGGAGGGACCCAATGGAATGATGAGGTCCCAGAATTGTATGAATACTATCTTTCGAGTTTCTAGTGGAGGAGACTATGTCTCAGATTTTATTGAATTATTTGTCTACGCTCTTTCCTATACTCCTGTCTGTGAGGAGCCGGACTCAGCTCCTCAGTCTCGGAACGTCAACCATTTGGCAAATATGGAGAAGCTAACGATACATATACATATCTCACAACCTCTCAGAGTTCTGACAACTGTACTAGAACTCCCATTGTCAAAAATAATTGTAACGTTTAATTGACTCTCTGCAGCCGCCTAGTCTAGAACTTGGCAGTCAATGGTTCGTCTTCACCTCGGTGAGGTTCGTGTCATGATATCGGTATAGGGTGGCTAGTGTTGAACACGGTCAGACCGGACCGAAGCACCCACTCAACAAAACCAGAATGGAATCATCTCATAAAGACATCATAATTTGTTTTTGTCAGAAAACATGTTCCCGCGTCTGAAGTGTGCCGTGGTAAAGTTGTTGTGCTGACTAAGAATTTGATGTTGTTGGTAGGTGGTGATTTGAGGTGGTTGGGATCAAGCTAAGATGTAGCCGCACGCAGGTTTCAGCTGTCACAATGATTTGACTTTTAATTTTGACCAGTCGGCATTGTTCCAGTGATGAAGTCGTTATCGTTTTGATGTTAAAATATTTCATGAAATTTTAATACTGTTACAGATGAGATAGGGTCGAGTCCAGCTGTAAAACTTGATAGCCGTTGGTTAAACAAACTCAATTGCTGATAAAAGAAAACGACTTATCTCTAAAATGAGTTCAGCCTAGGATATCGTCAAGGATGAGTTTCTGTATCCGTATTCGCGGTGTGATAGAATTTGTTGATCATGGCGCTTGCCCAAGACATTTTTGATAAAGCGGTGAGATGACCATGAGGGGAAACTTTTGGGGTTTGCTTTTGGTGAGATGACTAGCTACAGTCGTCATCTGCTTCTAGTCTTCTTTCTCTTTATACTGCAAGTTTCCACTGGACATTCCAGCAGAATATGTAGCTATTGTACCTGTTCAATTATGCTACTCGACTCCAGAGCTGGTCTGTAGTTGAGAGTCAGGCAAGACAGTTGTTGACAAGGTTCTCGTTTCCCTATCTTTAGCGCTGTCGATGAAGCCACTTCCATCCCAACCAATTGGGGGACTAGGGGACCTAGAGGAGGGGGGGAACAAAAACATGGGTCAAAAAGTCCAAGTCACACACAATTGATCTAATTTGCCACAAAAAGGAGAAGCGAGATAAACAATTTGGGGAGACAACAAACAACAACAACAACGACAAGGCAACCACGAACGACAAAAGGTAGCCAGGCATCTGTTGCATATCGACTCGATAGATACAATTGAATGGACACCCTTTCAGTTTCAGTTATCTCGTAGCCTAAAAGACGACAGACAAATAACTGGTAGGTATCATAGCTCCAGGTAGCTCTTAGCTTAGCTTAGTTTAGCTACCCCCCCATCAAAACATGGACACATATCCACATAATCGATTGGCAGACAATTAAACACGAGCTCTTCTTTTCCACTGTACACTACCTCCATCCCCTGTTCTACTGTAAGACCCAGAAGCCCATAGCAACTGAACCAAAGACCAGAGAAGACAAGAAAAAAAAAAGAAATTGCAATACCAAATATTCAGTTATCCGACACCTAATAAGTGACCTCAAACGGTCCAATTATGTCTAGACAATCATGCCACTAGTACCTCTACCGCCTCTTTTCTTTCCTTCCTAACCCCCCCTTACCT